>JAJJMB010008687.1:1187851-1291621 GCA_023531105.1 Papaver atlanticum | reverse complement strand
TCGAGCAACTAACCTTTTTACCACTACAACTATAAAACGACATCAGTGGCCACCCTTTATGTTTGAAAACAGTCACACTGGGTACTTTACTGAGACATCCATAACCTTCACCTAGATGAAATAACACCACTAAAATTGGATCATGAAAACACAGTGCATTCACTACGATGCACAGTTCATTCCATGGTCTCAATTTTGGTGTTGCTAAATCATTCGGCCATCCTTTTACTTTACAGTGGTTGAGTGTGGTGTAGGTGAATAACAACGTTTAGTGCAACCTTTAATGTGTTATTCTTAGTTGTCCATGCTTCATGCAGTAAACGTGCATGTTATCTAGACATATTATTGCTTCTGCGTGTAACAGTCCGTTACCAACTGTCATAGATAAAGGCTTAACAAACATGATGCCTATTCATGTTTATCCCAAGCAAAATCTAAAGCTTGTGCAGGGATTTATTAGGCTACTTTAGGTCTGTAATAAATAGTAACAAAATTACTTTATTAAACTTTATTCTGAAACATAACGAGGAAGATAACTACTTCCATCAGAAAGTTGGATTCCAAAAAATGCCATCCAGCATACAAAAATAAAATTCATAAGCAAAAAACTGAGAAAAAAACTCTCACTACCAAAGAGTGTCCATAGATTCTAGAATTCCCATACGGGACACATGTTCCTTGAAGATCCTAGGAGGAAGCCCTTTAGTTAAGGGGTAAGCAATCATGAAATGAGTTGAGAGATGAGAAACCATAATAAGTCTCAGGCGGTACTTTTCTCTAACACTCATATACTTGATCATAATGTACTTGTTTCCACTGGAGGTGGTATCATTCCTCACATATGTGACAACAGCTTGATTGTCACAAAAGATCTTGATTGGTTGATTTATTCACAACTGACAACTCGGTAATGAAATTCTTCAACCAAATAGCATGTTGTGTATCCTCAAAACAAGCAACGTATTCCGCCTCCATGGTTGAGGATGTCACTAACGATTGCTTGCCACTTCTCCATGATATAGCACCACCAGCAAGCATGAAAATGTAGCCTGAAGTAGATTTAAAGTTATCTCTACAGCCATCAAAATCTGAATAAGAGTATCCAATGACTTCCAAAAATTCAGAAATTCTATACACAAGCATGTAATCTTTGGTTTTCTGTAGGTACCTTAAAGCTTTCTTAACAGCTCTCCAATGAGCAATACCAGGATTTTGTTGAAATCTTCCAAGCATTCCAACAATATACGCGATATCGGGTCTGGTACAAATCATCAAGTACATTAAACTTCCTACAGCTGATGCATACTCAGTGGAGTTCACCTGCCTCATCTCAATCTCATTTTTTGGACATTGATCTTTGCTAAAAACATCTCATTTCACAACGGGTGAATCTCCTGATGCACAGTTTTGCATGTTAAATCTTTTGAGAACTTTATCAATGTAGGCACTTCGAGATAAACCAAGAACTCCTGCTTTTCGGTCTCTCTGAATTTTAATTCCCAAAACATATGAAGCATCTCCCATGTCCTTCATATCAAAACTTTCAGACAGAAAATGCTTGGTATCAAGTAAGAGATGAATATCATTACTAGCTAACAATATATCATCTACATACAATACTAGAAAGATGATACGTCTGTCCATTCCTTTAAGCCAAATCTTACAACCACTTCATCGAATTTCAAGTACCACTGCCTAGACGCTTGCTTCAATCCATAAATCGACTTCTTCAATTTCCAAACTAAATGTTCTTTACCCTTTAATTTGAAACTTCCCAGTTGCTCCATATATATATCCTCTTGGAGATCTCCATTTAAGAATGCAGTTTTGACATCCATTTGATGTAGTTCCATGTTAAAATGCGCTACTAGAGACAGCACAATTCTGAGAAAATCCTTCTTAGAAGCTGGAGAAAAGGTGTCGGAATAATATATTCCAAACTTCTGATTATATCCCTTCGCAACAAGCCGAGCCTTGTGCCTTTCTATCTTCCCTTAAGAATCTCTTTTGGTTTTGAAAACCCATTTGCATCCAACAACATTTGCACCTTCAGGCAACGGTTTTCTCTCAAAAACGTAATTTTTGTCCATCGACTCCATCTCTTCCTTCATAGATTTCTGTCATTGTTTCGCCTTACTGTTACTTATTGCTTCCAAATAACTAGAAGGATCATCAGTTTCCTGAACATCACCTTGAAGAAGATAGGTTTGGTAAACGTCAGGAATTGAAGGTTTCCTTCCCCTAGTGGATCTCCTTGGTGCTATAGGCTCAATGGGAATTACTTCTTCAGGAATAGATGTGAGACTCTCAACAGTATGAGGAGCTACAGGTTGAACAACTTCAATAGTTTGGGAATGGACAGGTTCATCGATTATAGAAGTTACGGGTGAAAAGACTTTTGTGGATAGAAAATCAGTTGATGCACTTGGAATTACAAATGGTATATCATATAAAACCTCTTCAAACACCATTTCTCGATGGTCTAAATGACCATCACCAAACTCCAAAAACTTAGCATTATTTGTTTCTAAAATTTGCATAGACCTCGTCGGACTGTAGAAACGAAAACCCTTAGATCTTTCCGGGTATCCTATGAAACGACATGTTACAGTTCTTGGATCCAACTTTTTGATGTCAGGATCATAGAGTCTCGCCTCCGCGGGACAACCCCATACATGAAGATGATGTAAACTTGGTTTCCTTTCTGTCCAGAGTTCGAAAGGGGTTTTCGGTACAGCTTTACTGGGAACCCAATTCAGTAGATAAACTGCGGTCTTCAAAGCTTCACCCCATAAGTTTTCAGGTAAATCAGAGTGACAGATCATGCTACGGACCATATTTTGATAAGTTCTATTGCGTCTTTCAGCAACGCCATTCTGCTCAGGAGTACCAGGAGTTGTTTATTGTGGAACTATACCATGTTCTTGAAGATATTTAAGAAATTTCTTAAAATTAACACCATCTTGATTTGCCCTACCATAGTATTCTCCTCCACGATCAGAACGAACACTTTTATCCTTTTGTTTAATTGATTTTCAACTTCAAGATGAAAAATCTTAAACATGTCTAAAGCCTCAGACTTATGATGAATAAGGTACACATAGGCATACCTTGAAAAATCATCAATAAAGGATACGAAATAACGCTTACCACCACGGGAAGGCGTAGGAAAAGGTCTACATATGTCTGTGTGAATCAGTTCCAAAAGACCACTACTGCGAGTGGAAGTTAATTATTCTTGTTTTTGGTAACTTCCTTTTTATACCGTCTACACAAGTGTTAAAATCACTGAAATCCAAGTTTTCCAGTATTCCATCTGCAACTAGTTTTCTTAACCGTTCTTTAGATATATGACCTAGTCGCTTGTGCCACAACATAGAAGAGTTTTCTTTCAGAAAAGATCTTTTAAGACCAGAAGACGAAGTAGCTAGAGAATCAATTGACATACATAATACCGATGAAGCATAACAAGTATCAAAAGATAATTTATATAATCCATCAATTAAAACACCAAATCCAACATTCTGCATATTAAATCTAAGCGAAAGTATACCTCCTTCAAGCATAAAACCATAACCAACAAAATCAAGTCTAGAAAAAGAAACCAAATTACGCCTAATACTAGGAACAAAGAAAGTATCTTCTAAATCCAAGATAAAACCACCATCTAAAACCAGTCTAAAGGTTCCAACAGCCTCGACTTTAGCTGGTTGATAATTTGCAAGGAAAAACTTCTCCTCAGGCCTGGGTTCCCGCTTCCTTATGAACCATTGCAAAGAATTTGAGATATGCACAGAGGACCCAGAGTCAATCCACCATGTATTACTAGGGGTAACTATTAAATTTGTTTCAAAACAAACAAAAGATAAGTTACTACCTCATTTCTTCTATAACCATTCCTTGTACTTAAAGCAACTTTTCTTCATATGTCCTTTCTTGCGACAGAAAAAACATTCAATTTCCTCGAATAATTTTGGATTATATTCCTTAGACTTTCCAGCAGAGGTAAAGGCTTGGTCTGATCCTTTCTTCTTATCAGTAACTGCGTGATCAGATCCATTTTTCTTATTAAAGTCTTTCTTGAAACCTTTCTTCTTGAAACTTTTCTTATTAGCTCCATGAAAAGTTAGGTTTGCAGATTTAACCTTTCCTTGCTTTTGTCGTTCTTCCTCCATTACACAATAAGCAATTAATTCACTCACAGTCCACCTACGTTCTTGAGCATTGTAGTTCACTTTGAAGGTCTCATAGGAACGAGGAAGAGAAGCAAGATCCAAATGCATAAGAAAATCATTACCTAAGTCCATTTCCAACTCCTTAAGAGAAATGATAAGATTAGACAGCTTGAGAATATGTTCACGAACATTTCCGTGGCCATCATACTTGAGAGAAATGAGTTGAGTTAAGTAAGTGAATTGTAGTGCTTTAGAGGACCCAGTTAACTGATTTGAGATTTCCCTCATTAGTTCTTTTGCAATATCCTTAGTTGGAATGCCTCCTCGAATAGTATCACTTATTGAAGACTTAATGATCATCAATGACATCTTATTTTCCTTAACCCATTTGTTATACTTTGTCCTAACTGGTTCAAGTGTATTTGTCCTAGGAATCGCAGGCATCTCTTCAGTAATAGCAATATCATATTCCATACATCCCAAGACAATATCAAGTTGCGACTTCCACTTCTTGAAATTTGAACCATTAAGTGGTTCAATTCAAGTCAGATGGCGTTGGACGATAGTTCCATCCATATATGTTAACAGTTAACCATTATAATAATGGGTTAAATTTCTATTCATAGCACAAATACAACAAGCATTCTACTGAAAATTATGTAAAACAGACTTATTGGGGTTTTGCTGAAATACTCAAAGTGTATTAATTATGCTTTGCAAGCCTTCCACTTTGCGGGACAACGATACATCATCTAAGTACACCTTTGGGCAGTACAAACAACATGATATTCACCTCCCTATTTTGCGATGAGAATCGCCTACAAAACTAACTTGTTAGCATTCAATTTTGAAGTGAACACTTCCTTTCCTTTGGGTAAGGGTTATCCACTTCTTGTCGAATATTACAAGCTATTCTGTTATGCCTAGTTCACATTTAAACTTACTAAAACACCTTTTGGAAGTACTAGTAATTCTTTTGTTTACAGGTACACACTTATGATCCAAATATTTCTTCCGTCCTTTCTTATTCTATGCTCTAACAATACTCCCGTGAGTAAGAAAGCCCCAACACATTGCCGTCTTTGGCATAATTCATCTCCCTAATAGAGGGCGCCGTCCATTTATATTCAACTACCATTTCAGTTGGGCTCCTCCCATCCAGTTATTCAACGACCAGTGTTGTCGCGACCTCTTACCTTTCACCTATGTGGCTCTGGGCGCGAGATCACACCCTAAGTGGGGTTTATTTGGACCGAGTGAGGAACCATGCCAGGCCATCTACTAACTCCACTGGCTATGTTTCTGAATTCCTTGCCAGAGAACTTTTCGCTGAGTGGTTCATTCTCAGTGGCCTCCCGCGGATAGGCTTTTATTTCGCCCCTATAGTGACTTCTCCAGGATGCCCCAATTGCGACGCGCGTTAGGGCTTATGGTCGCCTCTTACGTGATCGTGCTAAAATGCCGTCGCACGACCACGCGAACTAAGTTGACACGCCGCAATCGTAGTCCCCGCCTCCCTAGTTAGAGGTTTTATAATAGTAACTTACTGCCCCCTATTGAGGTCTTATGAGAGAATATTATAACTTTGTCGCGGAGACTTTGTTTCTCCTTTTCTTTGCTTGCTTATAGAAAGAACTTGTCCTCATAGTAAGGTTCATTTGAATTGATACATGACTTGCATTCTTCATTTCATCATTTTAAGTGATGTTCCTTTGCACATAGTTTTCGCACGATGAGTGGGGTGCGACAGATGACCTTTTCCTCTTTCCTTTTCCCACTCTTCAGATTTGGGTAAAGATTTGTCTATCAGCATGGTTGTTTTTGTTGTCGCATTTGATGGTTTGTTTCAGCATTCCATTATGCGATTCTTCAACCTTTCTTAGTGTGGATGTGGTTTCCCTTGCCGTGGCTTTAAAACGTCTCTCATGTTGAGCCGCCTTTGCCCATCGTTCATTATGGTACAACATTCTTCTGCTCATCTTATTTCCTTTTCGTCCGTGCTAATGTACTTCGCCCCACAGATGTTCATTCATTTGTTTCGCCCTTTCTTTTCTTTTAGTGTTCCATTCCCTACGAGATCTCTTGTAATTTTTTTATTTTATTTTTTTGGTGGACCTCTTAAACGGTTTTGTGGATGTTCTCCATGTTAAAGCCTCACAAGTAGGGAGCACGTGAATTGCACGTCAGCAGTACTATTTTTTTAAGTTTGCAAATAAGTTTGTGGTGTTTTTGAATCGCTAATCGTTTTCTTTGTGTATTTTTGAATTAATTTTCTTTATAGATTTTTTCAAATTTTTGGAAGGTATAAATTTTTAAAATTTATTTTTAAGCCATGTCTAACTTTTAAAGAGAAAACAATAAAATTTTGGAGAAGCATAAAATAATTGAAAAACAAAAATTTGTTATTATTATTTATGCTCGTTGCTTACATCATTCTTCAATGTGTATGTTATTTTAGGACTAAAATCTCAGTTATCATAAACCTCTAGTCCATCTCCTTTTCAAATTTGTATGCCCCAAAGCATCCGATCATAAATGTCAAAGATGCCGAGAACTGGGAGGAATTCATCAAAAATGGATGTAATTACATCAATTGGTATTCAAGCTTTTCAGCACCTCCTATTTTTGCAAGCAAAATCCTGTTTAATCAATCAAAAGCATAAAGAATCCTAAGCTGCGGCTTGTGAAGTACTGTAGTTCGACATGAATTTCATATAAGATCAGCTCAACTTTTGCTTAATACAACAACATTCTGTATGTATTGCAGGTTCAGTATTTTTAGGGCCTTGGACCCCCGAGAGCATGGGAGATTATGCAAGTGGGACTAATTAATCATGTTCTCCCAACTTATGGGTATTCAAGGATGTACAGTGGGGTGTCTCTAGACTCCTCCCTCAAGTTCATAACTGCACAAATCCCTGGCAGGAGGAAGGATTGAAAATTTGAAACTGCTTGGGGCGGACATGGTAAAGATGGGTGAAGTTGAAGGACTAGAAGCTCAGAAGAGAGCTGTAACGATTAGACTCCAAGATCCTTGGTAAAAAGAAAAGTTGTGGTTGGATCCAAAAAAAAAAGCCAATGGCAAATCCATGGGTTCACCGGAGATCAGAGCTAATCTCATACTCGTCGATCGAGCTTCTCACTCAAACCCAAGTTGCCAACTCATTGCCATCGGCGATATGTAATCCAACAGAATTTCCTTATAAACTTATCCACCGTATTTAACTTTCACGATGTGGGATAATTCTACGGGATTAAATATGGTAACTGATAATTAAATTTAATTACGTGTCTGTAATAATTAACGTATTTGGGCTGGATTTTGGTGCGTGCCATATATACACGGCACTCTACTTGCCCAGTTAACATAAATAAAACCTTCAAGGAAAAAACTCTAGCTAGGCCCTTAATTTGTCTTTGTTTCTCCTTTTTTTGCTCGTGAAATTGAAGGATATTATTTCCGATCAAAATTTTATTACGCATTTTACTGATCTTTCAAAGAGGATTATGTGCTGGAGTAGAACTTTTTATTAGTCCAATTTTCTTTTTATGATAGCTAGGCTAGCCAATCTTATGTGATTTGTTCCAAAAAAAAATAAAAATAAAAAATCCCCAGCCTTGGTTTGCCATTTTAATCAACCTTACCCATGATTTTTTTTCCTAGGTCCATGCATACCTGCATGCATACCTAACTGCTACAGCCTCCCACACTAGCTGAGTGATTGAGAAGGTGGTGGCATGACCACAAAAAAGGTGTGGCAAGCCCATGACAAATAGTGTGTAACAACTAAACCTCTAATTATTATTTTTCTTTAAACAAAGATATAAAAAGGCAGCAGTTTTTAATAATACCGCCAATAAGGATCTCTAGCTTACAGAAACTTAAAAAAATTGCAATGGCAAGAATCTTCAATATTTCAATGTTGGTCTTCGTCTTTTTTAATGGAGCAGCAGTACTAGCAATTACAAGAGAAGCACCACTTCCATCAGAAGAAACACTGGCTCCTGCTTACTTTGATTCCGCAGCACTACCACCGGAGCCAGAACAATGTAGGATGCGTGCAGATGAGATGGAAGAGATGTCAGATTCCTGCGGGGAAACATTGGAGAGGCTCATGACGAGTAAAACATTGCCGGTTGCAGAAGATGCAGGCTGTTGTGGGGAAATTATTCAAAGAATCACCAAGTCATGCTGGGATGCACTAATTGAATGGATGGAAGCTTTTCCTCATGAACAAAGATATTCTGAATATACCAACAACCTTCATCCATGGTCAGAAAACACCTGGAATACATGTCTGAACCTCACAAAATCCGATTAGTACGATCGTTGATGTTAATGAAATGCTTAGACATTTCAAAATAAATAAATAAATAAAAGCATCAATCTTTTTGTATAATTAAATCCTGTCCTGATTTAGACTTGTCAAAGACATATGTGAATCCTATATATCTTCAACCAGATGAAACTTGTCTAGTGAATTCTGGATTTGCAATCCTACCAGGCTACGATATCCATATTTTCTGTACTATATTGGCTTTAAACAGTTTCCCTTAACTCCCAAGATTTCTGAAGTCAGATGTCTATGAATCAACTGTTGAATTTCTGCTTTGTTTCTTTTAAAAGCTTATAAATCTAATGAACTTTCTAATTTACAATCAAAAGCACTATTGATTTGTACAGTTGATATAATTTCTAAGATCTTTAGCATTTAATTTTCATATTTTCGTCAATAATTATAAAGATTTGGTTACTTTTCCTACATGTAGATTTTATTTATTTATTTTTTTCGTCATCCAAAAAATGGCAACCAGTACTGAACTGTAAAAGGATGGGAATACCCGTGTTGTTCAAAGTGAAATATTGCGAGAAAAGTGAAATTAATTAAAGACGCAACAGAATGAAATCAAACCAATGATCAGTAGCTCAAAATGAGCGTCCAAACTCTAGACTAGGTCCAACGTTATTTAGCATATCACTATGGGACTATCATCTCAAAATAATCAGAATCTCATTGTTCTCCAAGGAGGAAGATAGGACAGACAAGAAACCCATATTCAACAAATTGATCCAAGATGAGTTTACCCATCCTCCTGCTGCAAGCACGACTTCGAAAGTTGACCTCATATTCGACCTCTGAAAATCCCTAATCATCCAATATTAATTCTTCCGTGAGTTCTGAAAACCCATGATTGATACCAAGAGTAAGTGAAGAAATACTACTGGAACAAGCTAGATACTGTTATACTAACCTACAGTAAAGAAACAACTGTCAGATGGTAAAACTAAGAACTTCCTGTAGAAAATCTGATATCAAAGACTTAATGAAAGAACACAGAACTAAACTCGAAAATACTTCTCTTAATTGATGTAATTCAAACTCATGGCTGAAACAGCCTATTTATATGTTTACAAACTTGACTCTCAAGTAATAAACACTTTCCTAACATAATCAAACTCTAACAAAGACTCTTCTAGAAAATTCTTACGTAAACAAACTCTAAAACCAGTAATACTTGCAACCCAAGTTTACTTCTAAATACCGTACCATTGTGTCAACCAAACTAGTTGATCCATGCACTATGTCATCAACACTTGTTGACCCACTCAAACTCTGACAACTCTCATAGTTGATCCCTATCAACTATATCAACAATACTTGTTGATCCTTAGTGTAATCTTCACATTATCTTGGTTTAACCTTCAACATCCTCCCTTAAACCAAGATACTCTTTGCCAATCATTCCTAGCTTTCCACGCAAGTAAATGAAAGTGTTAGACTTCAAAGACTTGGTGAAAATATCAGCCACTTGCTCTTCACTTTCACAAAACTCCACTGCTATATCTTTGTTACTGACAAGCTCTCTGATGTAATGAAACTTAATATCAATGTGCTTACTCCTTCCATGAAGCACATGATTCTTAGTTAGTGAAATTGTAGATTTATTATCATAAACTATTGTTGTAGGTGTCTTCTGTTCTTGAAATAGTGACTTCAGCATCATTCTCAACCACACAACTTGTGTAGCACAGTTGCTCGCTGCTATATGTTCAGCTTCTGTTGTGGATAATGCAACAACTTGTTGCTTCTTAGATGACCAAGAGAACCCAACTGAAATCCATAACCTGATGTACTTTTTTTCTTCCTTCTGTATCTCCAGCCCAATCACTATCAGTAAAACCAACTGTTTATTGATAACCTTGATTGTGTGAACCATTTTGGTTGGAGGATGAGAAAAAAATCTTTTACCTTATCGTTCTTTGCTGATCGACGCATAGCTTCATAAGAAAACTCATCCGCATCGTAACCAGCTTCCCTAAGCCTTTTCAACCAAAGTGAAACTCCAACATCCACCTGCTTCCTCTCCGCATCGGGTGTCTTAGCCGCAATCAACTCCAATGTTTGTTTAAGCTTTTTCAGCTCATCCTTAACACCCCATTCTTGATCTCCACTTGATACGGCTACTAACTTTGCAGGAACTGTGTTGGAGGGTTCCCCTTTTTCATATTTCGAGTCACTTTCCACTGCATGCGCCATCCTTGGTAAGAGACGCGAAGTTCCTACCTTCGATGGGGTTTGTGTAACTTCGTGAACCTCCTTTTGTTTCTCCTCTAGGGCGATGTATTCCTCTTGATACTCTCTCAACTCATTCATCGTTAATGAGTCACGAATTACGAATATTTGGGTGTGTAAGAGGTTAGTCGGAATCAGTGCATTCACGAAGGCTAATATGAAGTTTTTCTCGTCAACTCTCCTTGCGAGCTCACTACATACAATCCTCCACCTCGTTACAAGACTCCGCAGGCTCTCTCCTGGTCTTTGCCTTTGATTAAATAAGGTTTCAATTCCTGGCCTCAGCATGTTGTTACTAATATAAGTTGTTAAAAATATCCTTTGTAAATCTCTAAAAGATGAGATCGATCTCTCCGGCAATCCGTCGAACCAAGCCAACGCTTCTCCAGTTAAACTCGTGGGAAAGTATTTACACATTACCGCTTCATTTTGTTCCCATTGCATCAAGGACAGGGTGTACTGCTTCAAGTGTTGCACTGCACTTTCAGATCCACTGAATATACTTCCAAAGGTTGGCAATGAGCATCTCACAGGAACTCGTGCCTCTAATACTTCGCGTGCCTCTAATTCATTAAATCTTCGCATTTGATCCTCCCATCTAGT
Source organism: Papaver atlanticum (assembly GCA_023531105.1). Lineage (NCBI taxonomy): Eukaryota > Viridiplantae > Streptophyta > Magnoliopsida > Ranunculales > Papaveraceae > Papaver > Papaver atlanticum. The sequence continues at coordinate 1,280,268 of JAJJMB010008687.1, read as the reverse complement.
TTCTTCCAGTGCTCTTCGTAATTCCCTTTCTTCGCCACTTTCTCTTTGGCGTCTTCTCCTTCTTCGTTCCCTTCTTTCTTCATTTCTCCTTTCTCCCTCTTCGTTATCTTCTAATATTTCCTCTCTTTGACGGATATTTCTTCTTGCTGTCGAGCCTGTCCCTGCATCTGATTCCCCTCCTCGTTGGTCACTGGCTGCTCTTTCTTCATTGAGTTGACGATTTTGCTGTGTCAGAGTATCATCATGTCTTACAAGTCTGGTTCGCTGCTCTACCAGATCTCTTTCTTGTTCTCTTTCTTGAAGAAGTACCTCTCTTAATTGTTCCAATGTCATGTTTTCTTCATTAACATTTTCTTCCCTATCCTCACTGACTGGTTCATCTCCTACGACTGTTTCTGTATCAGTAGTGTGGACCGATCCTTCTCTAAGGTTATTCTCCTCAGGATCGTTGTTCTGTCGTTGATTCACACCACGTCTCCCTCCTGCAGCTGATGTTTCCCCTATCTCCATTCTCCTTCCTCTTTTTGCTTCTAAGCGCTCACTTCTCCTTGATGCTATTATGTTCCTTGCTCGATCCGGAAATCTTGCCATTAACCATCTTTCGTATGACTTGCTTCCACTCACCGATTTACTAATGATCTTTATCTGAACAAGATTTCCGTCTTATGAACTTTAAACAAGTTTTAGGTTCTAATAAATTTCATAAAACGAAGCTTTAGCTACTCTTCTTCTCAGATCTTGAACGTAAACTCACTCTCCTGATTTATGAAATCATGTTTTTCACCAAGATTAACTCGTTAAAACTCTCAAGAACAACTTTCACCTTTTCTGAAGATCTAAAGTGAGAGTAAACTCTATGCTAGAGTTCCCTGTTTCTGGAAGCCAAAATGTAACTACTGAAAATCCAGTGGTACACCCAAATACAAAGTTTACAATTCTAAGACATGATTCTGAAATAAGAAATAGAAATATCTTTTATTGATCGAATTCACACTTTGATAACTATGAATTTTCAAGCATCAAGGCTTACAAAAGGTCTTCTCTCTAACTTAGTCTCTCTCATACAAAAATCTTTTCCCCCTCTCAACTGATCAAGGTTGCTATTTATAGGCAAAGCTGTGTTAGTGGATTACAGCTCATTTTACTTCGCAGGAAATCACGCAATTCACATGATTCTTCCTTTACTTCGCTCCAGTTATTTTCAATAAAGTTATCCAAATCTTTTCGCCTATAACATCGGTAAGTTGTCGGGACAGCTGTCTCGTTTCTTTTGCAACATCTTCGTCTGAAGTTCCTTCGGCTGGCTACTTCTTCGCTAACTCCTTATTCGTGAAGTAGAGATTACCTCGCTTATTTGTTACTTATTCTCATCTCGTAGATTTAGCATCCAAGAGGGATTCATACTTCGCAGATCCAATATTTGTTAAAGTAGTTCTGACATATGATTTGACTTATCACTGATATTTTTCCTTGGGATTGGCAAAGATCTTCTGTTTTAAGATTTACTTCGTGAGCTTCATTTGATCTCGTTCGGCCGCGTGGCGAGTAGGATTTCCGTACCTACAACATGTTTACAAATTCTTCCATTATGAGGTATGGAAGAAAAAAATCCCAAAGTTGTGAAAAGGGAAAATTACAATCCAAAGAGAAAGCAAAGTTTCAAAAACATCAGACTTTAACCAACCCATTAATTTAGCGTATCACAATGAGGACTATCCTCCCAAGTCCCAACTAGGTTGGCACCATAACCACATCCTCCCAACTAGGTTAACCCCTTAATTTACCAGTCATTTTAATTTTTTAAAATCAGACTGTTGATCCAAATTTTTGCATGTACCAAAAAATTGTCTTATGACCTAAAGTATTTTTAGCGTGTGTTCGGGGATTCAACACCTACCTAAGTGACAAAGATTTTTTCTCATAACCTACCAAATTAGACATGGGAAATGAACCAGACCTACCAGATTTTAGCAGCAGTATTTATTTATTTGTTTTTATTTTTCTGTGCTTGAAAAGTAAAATAAAATAAAAATAGCAACAGTTTAATACTTTCATTAAAGTAGTGCGGTAGTTGAGCTTTCGATGTACGAAAAATTTATTAATCAAATCAAATTAATTATTTTAGAGTTTCTTAAGAGACTCAGATTTGCAGTTGTTTTGAGTATCAAGAGGCTAAAACATGCAAACTATACCATATAGGCCGTGATTACAGCCTAATGAAGCTATACTAACATTATTAATGAAAAATGGGTGGATGAGCTATTTGTTGTCTTAATCGCGTTTGTCTTGTAATTCGAAAGTAATAACATGTGTAAGGCCTATTTGTCGAATAGTTTTATCCAACTTGACTCGGCAAACTTTGGATGTTGGTGGAGACATTATTCATATGATTGATTTCTGAATGTAAAAATTGTTCTACCACTACCTTGGTAACACTATAGCAGATAGTGAGATCGCTGCCTGTAGCAAGCAATTTCTTTAAACCATACAATCTTTCAATTTTCAACTCAATTAACGAAGGGAATTATGTTGTTGTAACCTTCGCAAAACCTCCGCTTTCTTCTTCTTGTTGTTCATTTTCTTGTTGGCCATAGAACTCTACACCAAAACATCTGACTGATCTCGTTCTTGTAATTGAAAGAACCCTAAGACGTGGTAGCTTCCCCAGGGCGACAAACTTTACACAGCAATCGAAATCACCAATAGATAATTAATTCCACCAAATTCAGAAGACAAAAAGATGACCACTAGTCCTCAGTAAAAAGAGAAGTTGTGGTTGGAAGGCAAATACCATGGGTTCTGGAGATTCGCTGTAATACTGATCTTCAGTAAAAAGAATGCACTAGTCTTACCATCGGCGATATGTAATCCAGCAGAATTTCCTTATAAACTTATTCACCGTGTTTAACTTTCACGATGTGGGATAATTTCACGGGATTAAAAATGGTAACTCGTTAATTAATTTAAATTACTTGTGTACAATGATTACCGAATTTGGGCTAGATTTTTGTGCTACACGGCTCTATACAGGCCTAGTTAACATAAATAGAACCAAAACCGCAAAATCCGATCGACTGATATATATGCCCGTTGATTTGTTCCAAAAAAAAATCCGCAACCTTGGTTTCCGTTGCCAATTAACCTTACCCAAGAAACAAAAAAAAACAAAAAAAACAAGGTCCATGCATCCCTGCATGCACACTTAACTGCTACCAGCCTCCCACTACCTGAGTAATTGAGAAGCACCCAAAAGGTGTGGCATGCGCATGACAAGCAATGTCGAACAACTTGATTTCTAACTTTTTTTTTCTTTTTTTCTTTTTGCTTCTAACGAAAATATATAAAGGCAGCAGTTTTTAAAGAAAAACTTCAAAGTTTTTTGTATCTTTAAACAGAAATATAAAAGGCAGCACTTTCATGTTTGATATTGCCAAGAAGGATCTCTAGCTTAAAGAAACTTTAAAATTGCAATGGCAAGAAGACTCTTCAATATTTCAATGTTGGTCTTCCTCTTTTTTAACGGAGCAGTGTTAGCAATTGCAAGAGAAGCGCCACTTCCATCAGAAGAACCACTTTCTCCAGCTGATTTGGCAGCACTACCACCGGCGCCAGATCAATGTCAGGTGCGTGTGGATGAGATAGAACACATGCCAGATTCATGTGGGGAAACATTGGAGAGGCTCATGAGGAGTAACACCTTACCGGTTGCAAAAGATGCAGGCTGTTGTAGGGAGTATATTCAAAGAATCACCAAGTCATGCTGGGATGCACTCATGGAATGGCTGGAAGCTCTTCCTCATGAACAAAGATATTCTAGATATTCCATCAACCTTCATCCATGGTCGGAGAACACCTGGAATACATGTCTGAACCTCACAAAATCCGATTAATCTATATCACTGTTGATGTTAATGAAATGTTTAGACATTTCAAAATAAATAAAATCAATCTTTTTTCATAAATAATTCATTCTCTTCAAGTTTATATCACAAAGGATTACAATTCACAAGAAAGATTCACTTTTAACACCTAAAAATAATATGTTTCAAGTAAGAATTTAAAACTGATCAAGCCTTTACTTTTTAATGTTTCCTTGTGCCCAAGGATTACAATTTCACCATGATTTTCTATAATTTTTACTACTGTTCCACTATGATTTTATCCAATTTGGATTTTTCTTCTGCCTCCCACCATGAAAGCAGATCAAGTTTATATACTCACATCATAAAAAGTTCCAATTGATCCTTAACAAATCACACAAAATGTTGTAAATGATGGTCCATTATTTAATTATCAGCGGCGCAATCATTATTACAACAGCAACACAAAACAGCAAGCAAGCAAGCAAACAAATAAACAATAATAAGCAGCAACAGGAAGCATAGTAGCTAGAAATATTACAATGATACAAAGTTGTGCTGAAAGAGGCCAGCAGGTTCCATACTTAGTAGATTGATAGCTCCACAGATTAAGGGTCACATTCAGTATAACAAGTGCAGACGTGCTTTCCTGTTTCTTCCTCGTAGGTTATTTGGGCACACTTAATACGACTGTCAGTTGTAAATACAGTACGCAAACACCACCATGAACAGTCTTGGTAGGGATTATCTTGATACTCCGTATACGTACCAATCCCGCCGCAAGCACCGTCCCATGGAACATACCCCTCATACCCTGTACAAACTTTGCGTTGAGCGTTCAAACTCCTGTACATGGGGTAAACGACATAGAACTGTGAATGAATACTAGTTCCTTTGTTAATTGATCACAACCCTAACATACACCAGGAGAACTTACGGTTGATGCAATATATTTAATTACAAAATACAACCATTACATACAGAGCGTATAAAAGAGTTTAGACGAACACACAAAATAGAAAAGAAACGGGATTGAGTACTTACATTGATTGGAGAAGAATTGAAGCAATGATGCAACCAAGGAAAAATGAAATTTTAGCTGCCATGATAACTAGAATGAATATTACTTTCTTAGGATTCTTAACACTAGCTAGTTTGGTTTGTGAACAAGACCATAACCTCTATTTATACAATAAAAGTGCTTTATTAAATTGTCATTAGATAAGATCCAAAATTGATTAATGTAAATTAATTGGGCTGAGCAAAGCTCCAACGCGGTGAACTATTTTATTTGCACGGAAACTACGTATTCAAAGGTGACATATTAGCAAAGGATAAAAGATGACGTAATTGTGCGCGTCCTGCATGTCGTGGCAGTCGCTGTTAATCCAGTGTTCCGAATATCTTGACTTTGAGAGGAGTATTAGAAACAGTCCCATATGGCCTAGAGCATATGGTCACAAAATTCCTTTGCCAAAAATTTTATTACAAATTAAGGGTTTTTTATGAGGCAATTGGTAGTAGTTTCTGCATTCACCAAGATGCTATACATAATCCGTAGGTTCGGATAATTACAGATATAAACTACAATTAATTAAGGAGGTCGTTAAATTAATCAGTATATACTTGACGCGGTTTCTGAGTCTTTGTTTACATTTAAGTTCTGTCTGAGATGGCGACTTGCGACGTTAGCTGAATATAACCTTTCGGCCGGCTAATTATTTTACTCGCACGGAAACTACGTATTGTGTGATGGTGAGCTAATAAGAAATTGAAATGGAAACGGAGGCCTATAAAAAAAAATATATATATATATATATAGACTTTGAACAAAACATTTGCAGTATTCTTAACAGGGATGATTCTTTACGGACCGAGAAAACGGATTACGGCAAAACGGCCAAACTCAATGTTTTTGTGGTTTCCGGTGGGTCCCACAGAGGACAGCAGGGGCCGGTATTTGTGAAAGAATTTTGATCGGTTTATTTCGTGGTCAATGAAGAATTTTTGTCCATTAGATCTTTGATTAATCCATTGGTTTTCGTTTCAACCCATTGGTTCACCATCTGTCTCACTGCATTAGCCTGTAAGAGAAAAATAACACATAAACAAGAGACAACTAATTCAGAAGATTTCTCAACCCAAACACTATTAACAAGAAACAACTGGGTTTCACTCAATGATTTCATAAGTTTAGAACAAACCCAACAAGGGAATCAATGTTTTTTCATTTTAAGAACCCTAATAATTCATCTAGTGTTTCATCTTTTGATCCGGAAGCTAATAATCCTAAAGCAGTATAGATTGATAACGGAGAATATACTAAATTCTTGCCGTTGCATGCTTCTTCCGTGAACAGATTCTTCATAGTTTGAATCCATAATGGAGAATCTAGTAAGCCGGAATTCTTCATAATTCAGAAGAGTTTTATGAACTGAATTGAGCGTAATGCAGATTCAACTACCCTGTGGGGTTTATATAGGTTTTGGAAATTTACTATTCATAGATTTCGTTTCCAAATAGGGCAAGTTTTGTATATTTAGACATGGGAGCTGAGTCAGCTGAGTCAGCTGACCCAGACCAACAAGATTTTAGCAACAGTATTTTTAATTTTTTTTTTTTTTTCATTTTACTTCAAAAATAAAATAAAATAAAAATGGTAGCAGTTTCATACGTTATTTTGGTTTATTGAGACACCATAATGATCTTTATTATACATTTAAAATGCAATACGTTAAGGATCGAGCAAATTCAATGAATCTTGTTAAACAAAATATTTATGACTTAAACTGCATTAAAACTACAAATGACATGCATCTACTATATAAGCAAGCAAGTCTGGTGTATTTCATATCTTCATCCAACAGAGAAAGAAAACCAGAAGTGCAATGGCAAGCCTTAAACATATTTCAATGTTGGTGACAATCTTCACAATTGTTTCTGCAACAATGTTGATCTCTAATGCAGTATTTGCAAGAGAGTTACAAGAAGATTACAGCGGTTACGATGACTATAATTACTACGGAGATTACCGATCAAGACCACCACTTTCTAAAGCACCACCAGCTGGAGAACCACTTCCTGCTTACTTTAATTTTCCAGCAGCACCTCCATTACCAGACCAATGTCAGACGACTCAGATCTCAGAATCGTGTGGAGATACATTGCACAGGCTCATGTTGAGTAAGACCTTACCAGCAGCGGTAGATGCAGGTTGCTGCGGGGAAATTATTCGAGGAACCAAATATTGCTGGGATGCAGTAATCAAATCCTTCGAAAGTTTAAATCAAGAAGGGTATACTAACCTTCATCCATGGGCAGACAATACATGGAACACTTGTCTGAAGCAATAATTTTAGCAACAATTTGACTTCTTTTTTTCTTTAATTTAAAAATAAGTTAATAATGGCAACAGTTCCATTCAGAAGAAATGGTTTATTAAGTAAATTTATGGAGCAAAGTAGTGAATCTCTTGAGCAAAGTATTTATGACTAATAAACACATATTTAACTATAAGCAAGTCTTGTGAATTTCATATCTTCATCTAACAATATACACTACCAATTGGATCCCAAGGGAAAAGAAAATTAAAAGTGAAATTACAAGGCTTCACGATATCTCAATGTTAGTGATCACCATCTTCCAGATTGTGTCTGCAGCCATGTTGATCTCTAATGGAGTATTTGCAAGAGATTTACAAGAAAACAAATATGAAACAGATAAGATGACTATGATTATGCCGATTATGGCCCTTCACAAGCACCACTTCCATCAGATGACTTTTTTATCCAGCAGGGGTGTTGAAGATTAAACCAAGATAGTGTGAAGAAGACAATATGGATCAACAAGTATAGTTGAATTTTGGGTGCTCATTAATGACTTCACCTCAAGGTACTTAGGCCAATGATTCCATAAGTTGAGAACAAAAGCCATTAAGAGAATCAAGATTTTGAGATTTTAAGAACCCTAATAATTCATCTAGTGTTTCACCTTTTGATCCAGAAGCTAATAAACCTAAAGCAGTGTTTATTGATAGCGGTGAATATACTAAATTCTTGCCGCTGCATGCTATTTCCGTAAAAAGATTCTTCATAGTCTGGATCCATAATGGAGAACCTAGTGAGCAGGAATTCTTCATAACTGAGAAGAGGTTTATGAACAGAATTGTAATACTTCCCCTGTGGGGGGTTTATATAGGTTTCGCAAATTTACTTTTGTAGATTTCGTTTCCAAATATGGCAAATTAGTATATGAGGCCCAGACCATGGGTCTATCCAAATTAAAGATAGTAAATCTTGCCTCCATTCCTCCATATGGTAATGTTCGATTGTTTGATAAGATTCTTGCAGGGAATGATGTTCCTTTGTAATCTAACAAGTGAAATGATCTTTCGGGGGGAGAATTTTGCCGTGCTTTTAATGGTTTTGAAATAGTACATGTGTAACTACTGAAAATCCAGTAGTACACCCAAATACAAAGTTTACTATTCTAAGACATGATTCTGAAATAAGAAATAGAAATATCTTTTATTGATCGAATTCACACTTTGATAACTATGAATTTTCAAGCATCAAGGCTTACAAAAGGTCTTCTCTCCAACTTAGTCTCTCTCATACAAAAATCTTTTCCCCCTCTCAACTGATCAAGGTTGCTATTTATAGGCAAAGTTGTGTTAGTGGATTACAATTCATTTTACTTCGCAGGAAATCACTCAATTCACATGATTCTTCCTTTACTTCGCTCCAGTTATTTTCAATAAAGTTATCCCAATCTTTTCGCCTATAACATCGAAAAGTTGTCGGGACAGCTACCTCGTTTCTTGTGCAATCCTATCTTTGTCCGAAGTTCCTTCAGCTGGCTACTTCTTCGCTAACTCTTTATTCGTGAAGTAGAGATTACCTCGCTTATTTGTTACTTATTCTCATCTTGTAGATTTAGCATCTAAGAGGGATTTATACTTCGCATATCCAATATTTGTTAAAGTAGTTCTGACATATGATTTGACTTATCATTGATATTTTTCCTTGGGATTGGCAAAGATCTTTTGTTTTAAGATTTACTTCGTGAGCTTCGTTTGATCTCGTTCGGCCGCGTGGCGAGTAGGATTTCCGTACCTATATTTTTCCTTTTCTCGTTCCATTCGCAGGAAGTAAGGATGGAAAGAGAATCCTGCATTAAATCCGTAACCGCCACGTTCCCGTCTTTCTCGCTTTCCTGCTCCCCACGATTTTGTAATCGCTCATAGCCGGTTTCACTTCTCATATCATTCCCATAACTTGCCTTTGCTGGTTATTTTCTCTCCCACTATAAATATCTCGATTCATCCTTTTCTTTATCACTTTTGCTTTTTATCTCTCCTCTTGCCGCTGCTGTAATTTTCGTTTTCTGCCACTAGCATTTCTTCCATAGTTTCTTCTATTTCTTTTCTTGTATTCTCAAAATCTTTATCTTCTTAAGCAATGGCTCCCAAGAAGATCCCTTCTGCAACAACATCTAAGACCCTTGAGGATTTTCAAGCTGTTTTTGAAAAGAAGGGTTTATCTCTGACTCCAACGGTTGATACTTCGGTTTCTCCTCCTGTTACTACAAGCAAGTCCATGGTACTGAACTGCCGATGGATTCAGTCGAAGACTTGGTCATCTACCAGGATGATCATTGCTCTAGGTCAATTGAGGGCGGGTCTTTCTTTTCCTGTTTATGACCCATCCAATCCCTTTTTTTACGAGATATTGTTTAACCTTCAACGAGGTGTTTTTCAGTTGAGTGGTAATGCAATTCGCATCGCTAATGAATTTTTGCTACGCTCGAAGGGCGGCCCTTCTCAAATTCCTTTGGTTGCAATGGATTTTGTCCCTTCGGATTACAACATTGACTCTTTTGCTGCGAACTACACTGAGATGACTTTGTCCACGAGAAAGCTTCAGGAGTGGGGTGTTAAGCTCACTCGCAAACATATGGATGATCCTTCTAAAGTTCTTCTTCAAGATGTTGACCCTTTTGGCCCTCCGAGAAATGATCGTCTCCGTTTTTCTAACGACGAGGATTGGATGATGTTTCCCGTTATTGTTGAGGGTCCTTTAATCTGGGGGCTTATTGAAAATGGCGAAGTGCGTACTGGTCCTCTTCCCGTGCATATTCATCTCGCAGCTTTTGAACCTGGAAGGCTTCGATGGTCAGAGATGCCCGTTGGGGTAAGTTTCATTCTCTTCTTATCTCGCCCGTTTTTCCTTTTGTTATTCTTAATCTTCATTTTTCTTCGTTATAGTATCCGCTTCCTTCCCCTGGCTTGCTGAAGGATCGTTCAAAGAAGAAATCTATCACCGAGTCTCCTGCTTCCGAGCAGATATATTTCAGTCATTATACTTCGCTTCTTCATTATTTTATTATTTCTAATATCATGCTTCGCAGGAGGATGAGCATGAGGAACCCCCAGCTATTGCAGGTTCTACCAGGTCTCACAGAAAATGGGATCATCCTATAATTCCTTCTTTTACCACCAAGGTACTTCACTTTTCTTTACTTCATGGATTTCACTTTATTTTGTTTTCTAACTCCGTGCGTTATAGGACAATATTCCTAGTTCTCCCCTTTCCAAAGATCCTCCAAAGCGTCAGCGTAGATCCATGGATTTAGCCGCTTTAACTCAAGTTCACGGCTCAAGAGTGTTATCAAGTCAACATACTCCTCTTCCAAAGGAACAACTTGTTGAAATTCCTCGCAGGACTATTCCTTCTCAAGCATCACCGGGTGTGAAATCTTGCATCCCAATTCCCACTATCGTTGTGGATGATTCTCCAGATAAGCTGCCCGAGAGTAAAGATAAAAAGAAAATGGTCTACGAAGTCGAAGATCCTGCTTATATTCCTGACATGGATTTTTTAAGAAAAATTTTCATTTCAACTCGGAGTGATCCTTCTCTCAGATCCCCTGCTGTTTAATCTTTGGCTTCCTTCAGCTCTGATACCTTCCTGGCTGAGAATCAGTCTTTTATAATGAATGCTTCATTGAATCTCTCTCTCCAACAACATGCTGCTATAATGGGCCTGGTGAGTCTTGGAACTTTTCTTCTATCATTCATCGAGATCTTTTTCTAACTTGCTTTTACTTCACAAGAATTTAATCGCCACATGGCTCAACTAGTGGAAACAAGAGTGTCCCGTGAGCACTTTGGGAAGGCTAGCATTCGCATTCGCGAACTCAAGAAAAATCTTGCAGAAGAGAAAGAGTATTCATCCAAGCAGGAACAGAAGGCTGGCGAACTTCGCAGTAAGTTCCATTTTCCCTCTACTTTTGGTATTTATCTTAGTTTCGTCTTTATCATCCTTCTTATTTTACTTTTCGTCAAGCCCGTTCTTCAAAATATTACATGGATTCTCTCGAAACCAAGGAGTTAGACGATAATCTTCGAGCCAAAAATGCGAACCTCACATCTCGGATTAATAGTTATGTGATTGAAAATGAGATTTTAAGTGAAAAAGTAGAAACGTCGTACTCGCTATCAGATCGTTTAGCTACTGAGTCTACCAACAATGAGGAGTTAAATTCTCATCTTCATAAGGAAAACGAGGATTTGAAGGTTGAGTTGCAACGAGTTAACAATCTTCTTACTACTTCGCGGAATCTTCATTCTTCGTCATTGTCTCAGATCAAACGGTTGGAAGAAGATAAAGCTCGCATAATCAAGAGAAAGGATAAGCCTGAAGCCGATCTCCGCAGGGCTCGTAAGGAAGTTACTGATTTAAAATCCGAGAATGATAAGTTGATGAATGAGATGACTCTCCTTTTAGCTCGCTTAGAAAGGTTTCAAGGCAAAAAGAAAGATATAGTTTCATCTGCAAAGAAGAAACCCATTGATCCTTTGAGAAGTGGGAAACTTATTATAAAATCTTCTGATGATGACGAATCTGAATCTGGTCATGGTAAAGGGTGGGATGACTCTTATCATGAACTCTACGTCCAACTTGAAGCTGCTAGATTGGAAATTTCGATACTTGATCATCCCAATGCTGATGTCCAGAAAACTTTGAGTTCTGTTATTTTTCAGAAGGAAGGTAGTCTTAGGTGTCGCTATCAATTCTACTTCGTATCACATTCTATTTGCTTGATTTTAATTAACTTATTCTTCTTCACAGAATCTGAGGAACATTTTAAGAATCAAGTTATCTATCTCTCTCGTCAAAAGGATGAACTCGTCAAGGAGGTTTCTAGTCTTAAAGAAGATATCCATTTTCTCAACGAAGATTTCGCCCAGATGGATAAGGACACTGCTAAAGTTGCGAAGTTGACTCGCAAGAATGCTCAAGACGAAAAGATCAAACTTTTCAACGAGTTTTGCGATTCACGTGGGATCCCTCACGTGCCTCTAGATCTTAAAGTTTTTTTTTGATGACGAGCCATCTGTCGAGGAGAAAGCTCCTTCTGGTGAAGACAATGATGATGAAGATACTGAAACTGACAAGGATATAAACACCGAGGATCCCAAGGGCAAAACTCCTGAAGTCACGAAGCCTTCGACGAGTTTATCTAATCAATCTCTTGGTGCTGGAAATATTGAGGTTGAAGTTACTGGTGCTGGCTGTTCTAGACAGATGCCTGAGGAGTCTAATGGTGCTGATGATGCCGACGAAGAATCTCTCAAAGCTGTCCCTATTCAGCAGCTTCCTCTTTGAATTTAATTTATTTTCTTTCGTTAATTCTTTGTTCTAGTCATCACACTTTTTCCAACACTTTCTTAAACTTGGTGCTCCCAAGCTTGGGGGGGCATAACATTTGGTTTTGCTCTTGCCTTAATATATTAGCTTTTTGATTTATGTCTGTCTCAAAATCCTTATCTCATACGACTAGCTGCAGCTGACATGATCAATATACATCTAACTCGCAAATTTAACAAAATATTAAATTTATCCTAAGTGTTTTCCTTACCTTTAGCATGTGAATTGATTTATACATATAGTATATACTTGCGAAGGAAGTACTCAAAAGAATAAAAAGTATAAAAGTATATACTTGCCTCTTATTCTTTTGTGGAGTTCCGAAGCATACCTGTGCTTTCTCGTAAATTACCTTTTCACTTCGTGCAATATTTTGATTGGTATCCTTTCTTTTTTTCTCGTAGATATGACTTCGTTTGTGTGATTTTGTAGATCGTCTGTACTTTGCTCCATTTTGCCTTTGCGTGTGATTTTTGTCTTTTATATCTCGTCTTTTCCTGCAATAGTAATATAATTTCGTAATAATGTTTTGTATATTCTTATTTCCTTGACTCACATTTCGATTCATAATTTGTCTCTTGCTTTTCATATTATGTTATTTCTTATTTTTCATGTTATATTGCCTCTATTTTTTTTTTATTTTTTTTTACTATTCCCCGGTTATGCTCCTTGATTATGTTCCTACCACCCAACTTATGACTGCGAAGTGCGAACTGTTTCTACGAGGTCTTATTTTGCCTCCTAGTTAAGGTCTTATTGTCTTCTACTGGTATGCATAGGGTCTTACTTGCCATAGACAGGTTTCACCATGCCCCGTTTCTTCTGCTCTTTTGCCTCTTGTCTTCGTCTTCCTTGGAACCTTCAACCTTCTTCGTATTAATTTTTATCTAGAGGTCTTAACGCCTCCTAGTTAAGGTCTCATTGTTCCTCACCCCGTTGCTCAGGGTATTCTTTCGGCGAAGTCTCAGGCGCTCTTTATTCTTGCGAATTAAAGATCCATCAACCTCGCCTTAACATATTATGTCGAGGTCTTACTTTGCGAAAATATCACAGGCTTACTTATTCTCGTGAATAATAGCCCCGTAATATTGCCGTCTTTTTTGGTCACTCAGCTCCCTAATCTGGAGGGTGTTGTCCCTTTATATTCCCCCTGATTACCCCATTTTCTTTGGGCTGGTATCAGTTGTTTTCGTGACTTCTTATCCCTTCTCCGATATGGCTCATGGTTACGAAGTCACACCCTAGGTGGGGTTTCTTTGGGGCCGAGTGCATAAATCGTGCCAGGCCATCTACTATCTCCACTGGCTAAGCTTCTACACCCCTTACTGAAGGCCGTCCATGGTAGGGACCCTCAACGGATAGGTTTTATCATTGCCCCTATTTATCTCTGTGAGGGTTGTTCACGACGTGCGTTAGGTCTTATTATTGCCTCTTGCATCTTGTGCGAACTAAGTTGCACGCCGTGAGTTCTCAGCCTCCCAAGGTAGAGGTTTTGAGTTTCCATAGAAACTGTTTTATTTCGTGGGTCTTATCAGCCTCCTAATGCGAGGTCTTACTTGCCTATTTATAAGGTCTTATTTTGCCCGAATATTTCTTTTTCTTGAATCATGTAAAAGATATTTAATTGTATTTGTTGCTGATGCTTACATATCTTTCTCTTTATTCTTAGTTATTTGCTTAATACATTTCTCAACTTAAGGATGATATTTCTTAATGTAGACTGGGTTCCATGGATGGTCTAATCTTCGATCTTGCCTTTCAACTTCGCCATATATAATATTTCCTTCATTATTTGTGTCTTTGCTTTGGTAGTCTGCGAGTTCATAAGCTCCATTCCCCACGACTCTTTTTACAATATATGGGCCTTCCCAAGTTGGTTCAAATTTTCCCCCTGGTCCCTTCTGGTAAGGAGGTATTTCGCGTAACACCAACTCTCCTGGCACAAAACTCCGTTCTTTCACCTTCTTATTGTACTCCCGAGATAACCTTTGATGATAGTTCGTCATATGTTGTAGCGCAATTTCCCTGTTTTCCTCCAAATCATCTAACTTCGCAAGAATCATATCTGAATTCAAACCTTTTTGCCATGCCTCTTGCTTAGTTGTGGGAAGGATAATCTCGGTGGGTAGTACGACTTCCACTCCATATGTCAGATAGAAGGGGGACATTCCCGTCGCATCTCGTCTCGTCGTCCTATATGACCATAGCACATTTGGGATTTGTTCACCCCAGCCTTTATGATGTCCTTCTAACTTCTTCTTCAACGTGGTTGCTATCGTTTTATTCGTCTCTTCCGCTTGACCATTACTCTGTGGATATAGCGTAGTTGACTTTCCAGATTGTATCTTAAATGCACTAAATAACATCCTCACGTTTTCTCCTTCAAACTGCTTCCCATTATCAGAGACGATTTGCACAGGAATCCCAAACCTACATATTATGTACTCCAGAATGAAGTCGTATACATCACCATCCCGGGTATGTTGTAGGGGTTTAGCTTCTACCCACTTAGTAAAATAATCTGTGTCTACGATTAAGTATTTTGCTTGTCATTCAACTTTGCCCTCTGCGCTTCTACTTTACCACCTTCCACATTCTCTAAATATTCTACCCGTAACTTACGAAGGGAGTTTAAATCTGCTAATTGGTGGATGGAAGTAGAATCATTATCTTCTTCTTTGCTCACAATGTAAGGTAATAATTCTTCCAGGCAAGTTAGCTTTTCTATATATACCTATAGGCATTCTTACACCATATGTTATTCCGCCCTTAGTGAGTTGCCTCAAGTCCACCCAATTACTGATATCTTTTGGAAACTCACATTCTATACCAAGCTTCACTATCTTTAATTTACAGAGGTTGCTAGTCATCTTCTTACTCGAGTACATTCCAAATTAAGTGACCTTAGTTGTTTTAAAGCTCCAAGGTTAATGGGAAATGCTCTTAAATTCCCGCACCAAGTGGTTTCTAGCCTCTTTAAACTACAGATGAGAGAGATTGAATCGGGCAACTCTGAGATTTGTGTATGTGAAATGTCAAGGAAGGATAAATTTTTAAGAGACTCAATATTTGTGGGTAAGGAACTAATATCCCTGCAACGATTCATATCTAAAGTATGCAAATTGGTCAGCCTTGTAATGGAATCAGGTAAAACTTTGGCATCTGAAGAAAAGAGATTTAGATGTCGCAAGTTAATCAAAGAACCAATTTCGTTGAGAATATTTTGAACGTTTTTGGAATTACGAAGGTTGAGAGTTTGCAGATTGTAATGGACTTGCAATGAACATCTTCAAGATTAGAATACCTGAGGTCAAGGTACCTCATGTGTTTAAACTTAAAACTGGAAGATATTTAGCTTCAAGCCGATGTATTACACGCAGACGCTTGTTACTATGTGCACTCGGATAAAAAGATCCTTCTTCTTGGAAAAAAATTGTCGTCAGTTTTTCTGCATTGTATAATATATCTGTTTTCTGTACTTGTTTTTCCATGATTAACTGCACCCTACGGATCTGAGAAAAATCCTTTTCCATTTCACTTGGTTTGAGAATCATGACTTCATTACTGCCAGAAAAACTTAGCGCGAGATCATGTACTAAATCATGCATTTTGAAGTATCTAATGTCACCGAAGTTATCCTTGATTACATCTTGAAAGAAAAAGCTAGACAACAAACTAAGGAGATAATCATTACCCACATCTTCGAGTGAGTTTCGATTTCCTCGTGTAGATGGATGAAGAAAACCTTCAGCCGTCCACAATTGAATCAGGGTTTCTCCATTAATGATATAATCTTTAGGAAACAAACTGCAGTATGAGAAACACTTTTTTTAAATCGGAAGATAGATTATCATATCATAGCTCAATTTCAGTCCTAGTATAATTTTGTTTGGATTTTCTGGTGTATTAAAAACGTCATTGTCTCTAATCGCCAAACAATCAGAATCCTTTCTTTTCAAGCGCATTAGATTTCCCAGAAAAATAGCAGCAAGAGGTAAACCAGCACATTTTCTTGCAATCTCCTCTCCTATGTTTGACATAATTAGAGTCTCTACTAATAGCAGCTCAAAGCTTTTCTCAACTGAATGATCTTTGTATACCAATTGCGCGAGAGTCGTTTTCCCTAGTCCCCCCATACCCACTATTGACACAACTGAATTTTTTTCTTGTGGACTAAAATTATCAGATGATGATGATGAAAGGTTGGTCATCAACATCTCGACTATGCAAGATGTATCTTTGTCCCTTCCAACAATTCTAGAATCTCCTATAAAAGAATGTGTCATTCGGTCTAGTTGCTCTAAATTTTCATCATCAAAGTTATGTTCCAACTGAAACATAGCGTTGTGCTTGGCAATTTCATCTAACTCTTGATTAATGATTTTGATTCTTTTTGCTATTTTCAAACCAAATTTGACTGTGGATAGGACCGTTACCTTATCGGAATTTCCACCTTCTTGGGATTGATGCATAGCTTCATAAGAAATTTCATCCAAAAGGTCGTCAACATCATATGCAACGTCTTGGAGCCTTCTGAACCAGATTTGCACGACTTTTGTCTTTCACCTGCTTCTTTTCAGCATCAGATGTGACAGCCATCATCTCCAGAGTATCCTTAAGCTTTTGGAGATCTTTATCTACAGCCCCAGCCTTTCCAATTTTTTTGGCAGCATTAGAAACCAATCTTTTCATGAACCCTGTGGCACCATTAACAAAGATCTCTTCTGCCATAATAACAAGTAAATGAGTTCAAAAAAAGAAAGAAAAAAATGAACTGATGGACGAAAGAACAAAGCAAATGAAATGAAATATATGATCTTAAGCTTTTGTGTATTGATGATTAAGAGTGAGTGATTACTGCTATGGGAATTCAGCTACATATAAAAGATTGAAACTCTAACAAAAATATGCACAAAGTCAAACAGAACTAGCTGTAACTGTTAATTACATCATAATTAAAATTCAATTATCTGATTAAGTTGACTTCATGCCCAGATGAAAGGTGCATTCAGATCCAGACAACAACACGTTGTTGGGAACAAAATATCGTGCTAAGATATAAGATTTTGTTTATCAACTGGATCGAGCAAGACCTGCTCAACTAATGAAAGTTGATAAATTATTCAAAATTTAATAATCTAAGTTGAACTTTATTTTAAGTTAATTAATTTGGATCGAAGCAGCTAATTGCATCCGTTAAACACGGCATCGACCCAACAAATCGCATCCGTTAATTAATTTGAATTTTTTCAATCACTCATAGCAACCAATTTTGTTATGAATTACTTGGTAGTAATTACCCAACATATGCAATTTTTTTCCTTTCTAATTTAAAATTCCAAGCATTGTCTGTTTGATAAATAAATGATCTAAAAATGATTTTTAGTGGTTCCTTCGAAGCTATAACCACCGTCCACAAGGCCTAATTATGTCAAACTATGTGCCGACATCATATACCTAATATAATCTTCTTTTACAAAAGACAACAAGATTAGGTCCCAGGTTTTGTTCAGATATGTATTGGACCAACTAACTCTCAGGCTAGGACTGTTAGGCAGGACCTTGTTACTAATAATCTACTGACAATTCATAGGTTAAAGATTGTCTGAGACAAGCAATCTAAGGTATAAAGTATCACGATGTGGTAATTTTATGGATACAAGCAAAACCCAAAACTCCTAAAGCAAGGATGGCCGAGAGGAAAACACTAACAGCAAAGAAGAAATCAGTGGGCGTGACAGAATTCCCGATCATACTCGATAAGACTGTCACAGTTTTGGTTAAAAGGCCGAACACAAAATCACGAAGCAAGGAAGAAAAGGAAGAGAAAGAAGAAATATTGGTAATAAACGGGATCGAGCTCGAAACTGGCGCTCTTGTCAGATTCGACGTCTTTATTAATGATGAAGACGAAGTTGGTCCAGAATCAAGTGAATTTGCAGGTAGTTTTACTAATATGCCACATACCCATGGAAGGAAAGACGAAAAAATGAAGACTTGTTTGAAGTTAGGAATAACTGATCTTCTTCAAGATTTAGATGCTGAAGATGATGATGATGTTTTAGTTACTATAGTACCAAGAGATTCAGGAAGAGGAAAAGGAAAAGATGTTACAATTGAAAGTATCCAAATCGAGTTTGATTAATGAATCGAGATTGATTAATCATAAGATGTTTGGATTTTCTCTGTTTATTACCTAGCTACCTGGCTTGTATGTAGCAGACTTCTTCTAATAAAAGAGGTCTTAAAATAAAATAATAGAAATTTAGTTCTGTTTATTAGCTAAATTATCTTTCGTCGAAGAAGTGTGTTGTTGTAATAAAATTATTTGTCAAGATGTATAAATCCCATGATCCATGGGTCTATCTTCAACATCTTAAATGTGTTTTTGTGTCTATGAAATCAATAAGATGTATATTTCTATGTTTAAGAGTCTAACTATTTAACTAAAAATCATCTAGAACTTAATATGAGGTTCAATAAACTACTAAACAGAAGCAATTACTGGGAGTCAGGGACAGACATATGGTGGATAAGGTGCATGAAATGTCCTAACAGGATCAATACAGTATACCAGATCTGGCTGTACCATAACTTCCACAAACTCACAGATTTATACTAGTATTAATTAATAGGAAGCCCTTCGCTATAATTCTTTCAAGAATGACAAGTTATGGAATTTTTACGCTATAATATGGACAAAATCAAGTGATCAGTTAAATTTCACTAGGTCAATGGGGGAACGTCATATTCATATTTGCAGAAATCAAAACTAGACTGAAAGACTTACCTATTGAAACATCATTCCTCTGAGCTCACATCTGATGCTATCACAACACATCAACATTGATTGTCCCCGATGAACAGCCACCGCTATCTAACTCCTTTCTAAGGCATGTCTCCATGTACTGAAAACAGTGAGAGGTTATAGCTACACATCTTCTCAGTTAAATACCTGCAAATCATGGCAAAATGAAATCAGAATATAATACACTTTTTATTGTTGTTAGGCATCATGTTCAAAGACTTAGTAATCGAAGCTGACAGAACCATATGCTACAATAATTTGTTGCTCAGGAGTAAAAGTACCATGTCCTTGTTCCATCTGAAATATACGCCTATTAGAAATGTTGGGTAAATGCTTGTTACTGGATAATTACTAGGGAACGAAAAAGTTTGTTATTAAGAAAAACTGGAAGGCGACTATCATTTGTCTATCCCATGAACCGTGACTGATGTCTCGAATCAAAAAATTGCCCACATAATGGCAGCTCTATGACTGCTATTCCATCTGAACTACCCCAACCAGATACCCTACTCTAGATTACATTTTACACTTAAAGCCAAAAGGGATTTGGTCCATTTGAATTCTAGTTTACCCATCACCAAACAGCCAAGGATATAAACTATTCACAATAACACCATCGCCACACAGCAGATCTTGTGAAGCTAATTTATCCATTATGATGGGTTGACAATTTTTTTAGGGAAACCGTAAGCATAATGTAAGTAGGGGTATAAAATTATGACATTTTAAAAATAGGTACATGTAGAATGCCCAAGGAAGCATTAGAGAGAAACCATTCAATAGATATCATGTAAATGATCAGTTCACATATGTGTAACAGTTAAAATGGGTAAGAACACATGTCAATAAGAGTAGTGTGTATGGAGGCCAATCTTAGGCATGATATCCAAGTAGATAGAGCTAGATTTCATTAATGAGCCAAAATAATCCGAATTAGAAGAAGCACAAGGCAAACCATGTTCTGACAACAAAAAGGACTCCTCGACAATCCCTAGATTGTATTTTTCATCAATCTGTAAGAAGTCCAAAGGTTTAAATGAAAGAAGGTATGTGTGCATAGATCCTCCAGCTTAGCTATTCTGGTTTCAGTGATTCAGGGTCTAACTGATTAACCAAGGATCATCGGGAGCTTCTGAGATTCACTAAACTACAAGACAGAAACAATTACCGAGAGTATGGGACAAATGAATGGCGGATAAGGTGCATGACATCTCCTTCCTAATTGGAGTACATGAATTTTAACAACAAAAGTTCAAACAAAATTACCAATTTTACCATTTTCTAGACAATACCAGTGGATATTAGATGCCCGACAACAAAATGAAAAAAGTCAGATAAATGGAATACTCAATTTCTCACAATAATGATTTTGCATATAATAGTTAGGTGTTGAAGTATAATTATTGTGAAATAATTGAGTATTCTATTAATCTCAACTTTCTCATTTTGTTGAGACAGTGTAGGGCATTTATTTGTTGTAGAAATTCATAAGGTTAATAGGTTTAGCAAATTCTCTCATGAGTACTCAACCTTTTCACCTTCCTCGATCCCGGAGAACATGTCTATATATATCATATAATCCTCAAAAAACCACATAACCCTACAACTCACACTCAAAGTTCTCTGTAAAGAGGAAATGGAGGATGACAGATTATGCAGATAAAGTCCAGTAATCATGCCAGAACAAACAGTATTTGAGCCAGCTCATCAGAAGAAATGGAAAACACACTCATAGGTAAACTCCATATAACTGAGTCACAATCTATTAAACGATACCATGTTATTAGAGATATTAAAAATGCATGGACTACAAACACTATCTCTAAATTTAGTACAATCATGGAGGTTGGTGACGGTATGTTTGGTTTTCAGTTTGAAGATGAAAGAGATATGAAATGGGTTATGGATTATGCCAGGGTCATAACTTCCACAGATCCCAAAATTATACTAGTTCTAATCAATAGGAAACCCTTTGCTATATTCTTTCAAGAATTACGAGTTATAGAAACTAATACTATGATGCAAACAAAAGGAAATAATCAATTAAATTTCATTAGGTCGTTGGGTATGTCACATTCAGATTGACACCTAAAGACTTACCTATAGAGCATCAAAACACGGATTGTCCCCGACCTGAACTCCATCACCACTACTATTGCATCTCACTCCTGTCCATGCACTGATGAGACTGTGAGGTTATAGCTACACATCTTCTCAGTTAAGTAAGCGTCTAACCAATAAGCCTGCAGCAGATGGCGAAATGAAACCAATAAACCTGCAGCTGATGGTGAAATGAAATCAGAATAAAATAAACCTTTTATTGTTGTTGAGCGTCAACTTTAGCAGTAAGAAAGCAGACAGAACTTTGAAGCTTACCTTGTCTTATGACTCTTATCCCATCTGAAATGTAAGTCGATTAGAGTTGTTGGGTAAATCTGAGTCACTGGATAGTAGTAAAAGAAAAAGTTAGACATTAAGATTCGTTAAGTATCCAAGAACAAATAACATAACAACAATATAGGAGTGAACTTACAAGTACTGATAAGTTAATTTCCCGAGTCCATAACGTCCCTTTCTAGTTCATATCACAAATTCTGTGCCGTAGTCTAGAAACAATATGAACTTCATTCTCTGACTTTCCCATACTTCACCAACATTTTTACGTCTTATGTTTATAGGAAAACCATCCAAAGCCAGTAGCCGGAAAAGTAGCAATTAAACTCATAACTTGAGTTCAGCAACTGAACACGACGAACAGTAACATCTGTAGCCAATATGATGTGTATCTACCAAAGCAACTACACCGATCATATCTACCAATGGTGATGAGCAATTAGAAACAAAAATTTCTTCATCCATCAAAAATAAAAGAGTACTTCTCATTCCACCCAACCAGCTAATAGGGGGGCCTAAGAGATTTTAAGTTAAAAAAGACATCTTTGGGAGGCAACAATCATTTATCCCATCAACTGAAATTGATGTTTCAAATAAATAAATGGTCCACATAATGGCAGCTCTATGACTGCTGTTTCATCCGAACTACCCCAATTAAGATCAAACTTAGAATAACCACATAATACCCTACTCTAACGACATTTTACACTTAAAGGGATTTGGTCCATATGGATTCTAGTTTCCCCATCACAACATAGCTGACCTATACCCTCTTCACAATGAGACCAATCAAACAAAAATTCAACTATAAATGAAAGAAGTGTAGGTTCATAGTAACATCTTCTTCTGAGTTAAATTTCATAAATTAAGCAAACAAAACAAATTTCCAGATAAACCTGAAACCTTCTTCATTGTCATTGAATAAAAACTACAGCAATTTATACCCCAAAATCACAAAAGAGCTACATTTCTTATTAGAATATAAACCCGTAATTCAATCCTAACAACATTACTATCTCAATTAAAATCAAAACAAACAAAATGGGATTGAAATTAAACCACTCACTAGCTGAAATTGACCTTCCAAAATCAAGTCCCCCATCTAGTTCCCTTCTTCTCAATCTCACCTTTACTCTTCAAAAACTCTCTTAAACCAAGCAATTTAACATTCTTCCTCTTCATCAACAACTCTTTCAATGTCTTCTTCGGCCTCATAGCTCTCCCACCTTTCCCTTTCCCTCCTCCTTTATCACCACCTTTCTTCCCTTTCTCATTCCCACCTTTGATAGTATGCCCATGAAAAGTTCTTGTTGGCGAAAATTCCCCCAATTTATGACCAACCATTCTTTCATTGATAGACCTAATTATATGATCTTTACCGTTATGAATTGCTACTGTCATTCCAACCATACATGGTATAATTGTTGTTGCCCTTGCCCATGTTACAATCACTGCTCGCACATTATTATCTTCTCCTCCTCCTCCTTGTTTGTTTGGGAGATTACTGGTTGAAAACCCTCTTTGATGAAGAAACCCAGAAATGGGTTTAATCAGATCTTGTTGTTTGATTATTGATGAAGTAGAAATTCCTTTGTTTGTTGAGATTGAATTGATGATGGATTGATTAAACCCCAAGTTTGATTTAATCAGTGATGAGAAAATACGATTCAGATTCTTCGCCATTGTTGAGTTTCTGATGGGCACGATGATGAAACCCTAGATTTTATGAAAGAAAATGATTTTGGGGAGAGTGACTCTGTTATAGAGTTGGAGGACTGGAGTGGACTAGTTTAGTCGGATTCAGCAAACCCGGTTCCATACCCTTTTTTTAAAAGAAAACCGAGAAGCTGTCATAAGGCTAAGTCCCATGGCCTTCTAATCTAGCAGTTTATCTAACAGTTCACGTCAGTTAGGGCAACCTCCTAAGTCCTATGGGAGTGCTAATCTAGCAGCTAGATTAGCAGTCCACGTCATCCCAGCGCTGTTTGGTTCAGCGCTTTAAATTTCAGACGTCAGATCAAATTTTGTGATTTTTGTGATCCTTGTGATTTTTGTACGGTTCAGCGCTAAGGTCACTTTTTGAACGCTGAACCATTCAGCGTTTCAATCTCGCTGCCAGTTGAACTGCGGGCACTTGCTAGGAGAGAGAAGTAATGTTAACTTTTAGACCACGCTTTCTTTTTGATTTGCAACACATTTTGGCCAATCAAGCAGCTCAATCAAGCCATAGGGGTTAGCCTAACAACAGCTAGCTAGAGATACAGGTTGTTGTTCTGCTGGGTTAGGATTAGCACCAAGCTGAACGATTTCATTGTGATACAAAACATTAGTATTATGAATAATATCTGTAAAAACAAGTGAATGAATAGTAGTGAGGAATTGCTGGAGGTTTGGTCCTCTCTAGTTTAAGTTTTCCAGATAATTAGACTAAATACTAATTAAGCTAATCTAATTCCCGATAGGTTTTGGTGGTGTTCCACTTTGATTAAATTTCCTAGGATAAAATCAATTGCTTCAAAATTTCCTCCTTGTATCTGGTGGAATCCTTGGTGATATCTTCCTTGAATTTGTCTGTGGTATCCTTCCTTGATTGCTTGAAGTGTTGCATCATCTTGTTTAGGGAAATCTATGTTGGATTTATGCTCTAAAAGAAAGAAATTTCCCCGATACGTCAATACTCTATGCAACAAAAAAGAAAAACAGAACTTGGGCTTGGCAAAGCATTTATAGTGAAATCAGCTTTGTTCAAAAGCATAGCTTCTGGCTATTGGGAGACGGGAAGAAGATACTCACATGGAAAGACAACTGGATAGCAGGGAAACAAGAACCACCAGTAACTATTGCTAATTTTGAACTGGCAGTCACTTATAGCACTGTAAGCGACTTAATTGATACGGATACTAAAGCTTGGAAGGCTACAATTGTTCACCATCTCTTCTCAGCAGATGATGCAGAGAAAATCCTAAGCATGAGAATACCTGCATATTCTACAGATAGGATGATCTGGACTCTCACAAGGAATGGTCAATTTACAGTTAAATCTACCTATAAAAAAATGATGGACATCAAAACTAATGCAGCTGCTACTCATGATGCAAATATGGCTTTACTATGGAAACAATTATGGAATTTGGACACCCTTCCAAGAATAAAAACTTTTTTATAAAAGTGCATGAATCATGTAATACCTTCAAGTGAACGCATGGGAAGAGTAATGCAATATTCTGGAGACATGTGCAACATGTGTAATCAAGCTGTTGAAACGACTAAGCACGTAATATGGGAATGTCCTTTTGCTCGGGTTATTTGGACTTCAATACCTGGAGCTAAAAGAAGTATGGATGCTGCTGATACAACGGTGTTTGACTGGATTATCAATTGGTTCACAAATGAGTTTATCAAACTAGATGTAGACTAGATAATCAAGGTGGAAAATGCCTGCTGGGAAATCTGGAAAGAACGATGTAGATGTGTTTTCGATGGGAAGAAGCAAAACCCTGTGGAAACTATTCGTAATATCCAATATCTCAACCAAACAACAGGATCAGGAATGAAGAGGATACAACAACATAGCCGTCATAACAGTTTAACTAATACTTCTCAAAATACCCGGATGCCTCCTGTTGCTCTTACCTATTCTATATGCTGTGATGCTTCATTTAAATCTACTTTAACTAAAAATCACACAGGTATTGGTCTAATACTTCGTAATGCTGCAGGTGAATTCGAACAAGAACGTTGCATCTATGTACGTGGATACCTAGACGCATAGCATGAAGAAATCTAGGGGCTAAGGAAAGCTATGCTTTGGGCAGAAGAAATCAACATATACCAAGTGTATTTTGAACATTATAAGTCTGTTTAGCAAGTATCCACTCTGGACTTGCAAGTTTATCAATAGCAAGAATAATAAACTAGCAGATAAGCTGGCAAGACATTCGCGTTTGTTTCAAATTAGTAGAAGTTGGATTCAGTATCCAACAAACTTTATTGTGGAAGCATTATATGCAGACACAAATGGTGTACTCAACCCTATTATCTAATAAATTCTCGTTTTAGTATTATAAAATAAGGGTACTTCTTATCAATATATAATTTCTTCGCCATACTATAGTTTTTTGTCTTTGGATAATTGATCAAACGAAGAAAATCCTTTTAACTTATTGTGTGCACAATTATCCATTTGAATAATTGATCAAACATAGAAAGTCCTTTTAACTTATTGTGTGCACAATTATCCATTTGGATAATTGATCAAACAAATAAAATCCTTTTAACTTATTGTGTGCACAATTATCCATCTGCACGAACAAATGCAATTACAAAATGGGACTGGGCAACAATTGGATAAATGATAAAATCCTCCAACTATGAGCAGGAAGTATTACTGCTGATGAGGTTATTTTTAAGATATCTGTTAACACATTTGGCTCAGTGATAACTATTTAGAGGAGATTAAATTTATGATCTTCTGAATGAAATTCATGTCGACTTCACTAATTTAATTGATATTTAGAAATGTGTTTGTAGACCTACTTGCAAAATAAAACAAAAAGTATGTCCAAGAGAAGAACGAGCCAAACTATAACCAGAAAATCTATTTAAAACAATAAAAACTCAAAATTTAAAATTATTGTTAGCAAAATAAAAAGGAAAAAAGATTTTATATATTCATTATAACGTGAGATGCGGAGAAAATAATTTGAATCGATTATTCTTAATTTGGTAAGAGACGTGTCACCTCACCGTTGGAGGGCACAGAGGGTATGGGGGAAAATGGGTACAGATGATCTGCACCCCAATTAACCTCAATTAGGAAACCAGGTTATCCTTATTCCTCAATTAAGAAACCATATATCTCGAATTAGGAAACAGAGACCCAGAATTTATACTGTTTAAATATGTAGCCATTAATAAAACCCACTGGTGGGAATTCAGACAGATGCATGTGTACTTTCCGAATTCTGAATCTGATTGTTTTTTTGAATTTTGACCCAAAAATCAAATTTCTTTCCTTTTTCATCAACTAGTATAAGCAATTTGTCATTCACTCTATGTCAAACACAATCAATTTGAACAATGTATGTAACAATTGAGCATCATCAATAAATCAATTTGAAGAATTTTTGTAACAATAGAGCATCATCAACCATAAGAAACAGAGCTTTCTTTCTTGCAATTGTTAATTAAACTGGGTTATTTAATGAAGAAGATTATATTATTAAATTTGGATTTTGATTGTTTTTAACACATAAAACATATTTTCATAATTAAGTTAGTATTAATAAATTAATACACAATGTAAATATATTAGTACATTGCATATTTCAGCATTTTTCATGATCAATTTTTAAAATAGTAAAGGTCTCCTAATTACAAGAGCTTCGATTTACACCCAAAGAAACACAGTGATCCATATTATATATAAAACATCCGCAAGACCGAAGCAACTCTTCCCATTGTCGGATTTCAGATTAACCTCTTTACACTTTTTTTCCAACTCTTTATTGATTATGTGTCATTTTTTGTATTCATCTTTTAGAAGAATATATTTGCTCTCTTATTCGTGGTCTTAACTTTGGTGTATGGTCCGAAGACTCCGAACATTGATACTTTTAGAGATCAATTATGGCATGAATTATCTTTTGTGAAAGGTTTATGGGATTTTCCTCGTGTTTTATGTGGACATTTCAATGTTACTAGATTCTCTTATGAGCGCCTTAACGATGACTCAATTGCTCCTATGCGAGATTTTAATAAATTCATTTCAGACAACCAGTTAACTGACTTACCGTTAAATGGTACCAAATATACATTGAGCAGTGGAACTAGCATGAGTAAGTTGCCAGTGCATATGTTATGGCTAAAGATGCAGATTGTAATTTACCAGGAGTTATGAGTATTGGACTCGGAGTTACTAATAATTTATTGGCTGAGCTATTTGGTTTCATTTTGGGTTAGAATGGGATTTTAAACTTGGTGTATGAAATATTTTAATTCGATCAGATCAGACTCTATTGGAGC
This sequence comes from Papaver atlanticum, assembly GCA_023531105.1. Taxonomy (NCBI): domain Eukaryota; kingdom Viridiplantae; phylum Streptophyta; class Magnoliopsida; order Ranunculales; family Papaveraceae; genus Papaver; species Papaver atlanticum. The sequence goes on along the minus strand of JAJJMB010008687.1, from coordinate 1,252,471 downwards.
AGTTTACAACTTTGTCTACTTCTGAGGTTCCTTGGTTTGTTAGACAAAGATGGATTATTGTGCGTGGCATTTATACTTCCATACGGTTTGAGTATCCTTAAATATCGTGAAGCAAATGTCATGGCGAAAAGGAGTTGTTTGCTAAATAACGTGGAAGGCCTAAGTTATAATGAGAGACCGTATTTTCTTAATTCAACTGAATATCCAAATGTCTCAAATTATAGATTTAAGTAGTTTGTAAGTATTTTGGGGTTTTTTGGACCTCTTTTCTTGTAAACTATTTGTACATTTTGTTATATTAATATAATTTTGGACTTCCAAAAAAAACATGAGTAAGTTGGACATATTTTTAATTTAAAGTGAGTGGGATGATCACTTCTTAAGATTAGTCAAAATCGTCTTGTTAAACCTTTATCTGACCATTGTCATATCTCCTTGGTAAGTCAGGGCGAGGATTTAGGTCTGTCGCCGATTAGATTTGAACTGACGTGGTTGGAGGATCCAACTCTTATCGAACATATGAAACAATGGTGGATTTTTTTTCATTTCGTCGGAATTAATGGTTCGGCGAAAGGAAGGTTCACAAATTCTAAAGGGTTACGTCAAGGAAATCCTTTTGTCTCTGTTTCTTTGTATTAATATGGTTGAGGCTCTGAACCTAATCTTCCATAAAGCAAGTTCTGTAGCCTTGGTGTAGTTGCGGAAAATCCCACAACTACACCCTTTGTAATGATAATAACACAAATCCTAAGTCATATTGATCAACTCAAACATTAATGATATTATTCACCACTTTGACGCTAGTATGATCTTCTCCAACACTTTGTATTAAAGATATGATGTTCTTATAGTGGACTCAAGCTGAGATTGTACATGATAATGGAAAAATACAAGGATGAAGGTTAAGTTCTAAAGACCTATTTCTTTTCTCTCTGATAACTTCCTTAGCTTATCAATCTCAACTGATCTCTCTCTCTTTATCATTTTTCCATCCTTACATAGGCAAATAAATCACTAGAAGACAATCATGGTTCACGTGCAAGATCATAGTTGACGGATTCTGTTTCAGTTTGTCTTATACGCCAGGCTTTTAGAAGCTGTCTCTGTCTGTCGCGCTGCTGCTTAGTCCTTCACGCTTGTTCTGATGGAGTTAGTAGCTGTGTTATCTTTATCATGTAGCTATTCTTCGCGCTTTTCCTCTATTATCGCGTAATTGTTCTTCGCCTTACTTCCCTGTAATTGTTGGATCTTCGTGCTTAAGATTGTTTTGATTAGAGCGAAGTTTCATCTTTATCTTGTGCGATATTTCGCCCCTACACCTGGATCAGTGGTTTTGGAGTGACGCCAAGGAGGTCTTCAATCAGTCATCTACAGTTCGTTGGCGACACAATATTTTTTCTTGAAGATTATGTAGTTCAAGCTAGGCACCTTCGAAATATCCATCTTTGGTCTGAGAATTCTTAGAAACTTCATGTGGAATGATAATGATAACTCTCATGACATTGGAGCTTTTCGTTTATATACATAAAATTTTGAGAAACATAACAATGCAACAAACCCTACCAGATCAAGTCCAGCTAGTAACCAGTAAAAGTAATCTAAATGTCCCTGATTAATGTTGCTTGCAAACCATCCATATTCACCACCTGCACTAGTTACCTTCTGAATGACCGATATAAGTAAGCCACTGAGTAAGCTTCCTATGCCAAATACGGTTGAGTAAAGCGAAAGACCCACACTTCTTAGCTCGTTAGGAACTTCATCATAGAAAAATTCGAGTAGACCAACAGAAGTGAATACAATAGCAAGACCGGACAAGACATACTGCGGAATCAACCACCAGACAGCCATAGGAACTGTTGCTGTTTTATTAGCAATCAACCCGGATTCTAGAGCGATTCGGAGTCTTCTATGCTCCACTATAGCTGCTATGACCATGGATATGGCAGAAATAACTATGCCACCACCGATTCTCTGAAGTGTAGTTATGCCATTAGGTTTGCCAGTAAAAGCTCGAGCAAACGGAACAAACGCCCGGTCGTACAACGCTGTGAACAGAATTATGGATAAACCAATCAAGGACTGAATTGCAGCTGCAGGTATCTTAAACCCTGGTCGACCAATCGATCTGTCCATAGTGCTCCCTTGCTTAGTAAAGAAGGTAACATTTTGAGCATCCACAACTGTGTACATCAAACATATAATCCATAGTGGAAGCAGCGGCAGTACAACCTTAAATATATTAGAAAGTGTCTCCTTTTTCTCTTTGTGATCACTTTTCAAAATATAGCGATAAGATTTGATTCCGGACAAGAAAACAATTAGCGCTGTTACCATTGTAATGCATGAAATGCCAAATGCAAGTCCCCAACCCAAATTATCTTGGACATAGTTCAATACCAAGTGAGAACTACTAGCACCAACAGATAGTCCGATTTGCCACCAATTGAAGAATGAACTTTTGGACTTGGATTCGCCAGGATTTAGCTCGTCAAATTGGTCTGCACCAAAAGCTGGTGCACAGGTTTTGCATACAGCGCTCCCAATTCCGACTAGATACAAAGATGAGAAGCAGAAGAAAAGTTGCAAGGTAGAAGGAGAAGAGCAAGAGATGATATATTTGGCGTTCTTAGAACAGGAAGCTGATTGTAATGAAGTATATAGAGTTAACAGCACAAGCCCCTAAGACAATTTAGAAAATGTTTCAGAAAAACATTACAACTTCCATAATCTAATACATATCTCAAACAGAAACGATGACAAAAAATTCAAATGCTATTAGAAAGTTGAAACTTACCGATATATAGATGAGTAAGGAGAATAAGATGGTACGAAATCTACCAAGATAAGAATCAGCAACAAATGAAGTCAACAACGGAAGCAGATATACGAAACCGGACCAAGCATTGATATTCACTGCAGCTGTTGCAGTAGATTGTCCTAATTTTGTAGTTAACAAACTAATGAGATTAGAAGCCATCCCATAAAAGATGAACGAATCGATGCTACCAACTGCAATAACCCGAATAACAGATTTCCATCCACCAAATCCACCATTATGGTTCATCTTCTCTCCATGGAAATTCACCATACCTTCAACATATACTGTATCTGGCAATGGCTCATCATCATAAACAGCTGCTGTAATTGCCATGAATCTTGGTACTACTACTGATTTTCTCTCTGGTTTGTAAAAATTGTTTCTGCTTTCTTTAGTTCTTCAAAGTTCAAACTGTGTGATGATAAAATGATTGACCTCACCAGCCGATATATTATATTCTTTTTATGACACCACGTTATTTCTGCATTCCGACACCTAGTGGGCCCTACATTATCCTCTCACCGGATTTTGCTATGACCCTACACGAATCGGAGATCTCATCAATCATCTGTTCCCATTGGTCTGGCGCCGGTGGTAGTGCGCCGATTAATTGGGACGACTGACCGGAGGGTCCGAAGGGAGGGAGTCCCTTTTATGGCCATTTTTTTTTGTAAAATTAAGAGTAACACAAATATTCAATTTGATAAAAAGATTGGAAATTTCCATGTCCATGGTTACTTTTTCACTAGACAAAATTGTCTCTTTCTTTTAGTCCAATTAATATACTTGTGTATCCTTTTTTTTTTACGGGTATAATTGGAATGTAAACTTTAATATAACATATCTAAAAATCTGTGCCTTGGAATTTTACAAATTTTATCTCGTTGGAAAACTTTAAAAAAAACCTACGCAGCGAGTACACACAACAATATCAAATTTAGAACTTTTATGAAAAATTCGGAGATATTTATCATTTATGCATAATTTTAGAAAATTAAATATACATCCATTATGCAAACCACCACAAAGGATACATAATACTTTATGTAGCCATATTATGGTTTATGCATAAACTAATTTTCCGTTGCAACTAATTTTCAGAAAAAGTTATACTTTAACATTTCGTTTCACGAAAAGTGATACTTTAACTCCGTTTTAGAAAAAGTGATACTTTCGCTTTGTTTCAGAAAAAATCATCTGTTCACATTTTTCCAAATCAAATAAGCTGGAGAAAGTTGTTCTTCTGATGGAAGTGTCGCTTCTCTTGCAATCGCTAGAAAAAAAAAAGTTGGAAGTTTAGTTATTTGATATTGGTTGTCATGGGCATGCCACACCTTTTACCACCACCTCAATCACTCGTGTAGGCATGCAAGGATGCATGGACCTATAAAAAAATTTCTTGGGCAAGGTTGATTGGCAAGGCTAACCCAGGTCGCGGATTAATTTTTTTGGAACATATAAACGGGCATGTATATCAGTCAATCGGATGTTGTGAGGTTAAGTCATGTATGCCAACATCTTAAAGGTTCTTATTCGGTTTAGGTTCTATTTATGTTAACTGGGCCTGTAGAGGGCCGTGTATACGTGCCCCCCACCAAAATCTAGCCCAATTACGTTAAACAAGTAGTAATAAAACGAGTTACCATATTTAATCCCGTAGAATTATCCCACATCGTGAAAGTTAAATACGGTGGATAACTTTATAAGGAAATTCTGTTGGATTACATATCGCCGATGGTAATGAGTTGGCAACTTGGGTTTGAGTGAGAAGCTCGATCGACGAGTATGAGATTAGCTCTGATCTCCGGTGAACCCATGGATTTGACATTGGCTTTTTTTTGGATCCAACCACAACTTTTCTTTTTACCAAGGATCTTGGAGTCTAATCGTTACAGCTCTCTTCTGAGCTTCTAGTCCTCCAACTTCACCCATCTTTACCACGTCCGCCCCAAGCAGTTTCAAATTATCAATCCTTCCTCCTGCCAGGGATTTCTACAGTTATGAAATTGAGGGAGGAGTCTAGAGACACCACACTGTACATCCTTGAATACCCATAAGTTGGGAGAACATGATTAATTAGTCCCACTTGCATAATCTCCCATGCTCTCGGGGGTCCAAGGCCCTAAAAATACTGAACCTGCAATACATACAGAAAATCGTTGAAGGGAGTTGTTGTATTAGCCAAAACTTGAGCTGATCTTCTACGTACGTAAATTCATATTGAACTACAACATTTCACAAGCCGCAGTTTAGGTTTATTATGGTTTTGACTGATAAGACAAGATTTTCCTTGCAAAAATAGGAGGTGGTGAAAAACTTGGATACTAATTCATGCAATTACATGCATTTTCGATGAATTCCTCCCAGTTCTCGGCATCTTTGACATTCATTGCTAACCTCAGCCATATCACGAGCAAACACAGTGAAACTACGGGCAAGTGCTTTTGAAGCAAAATCTCCCCTTGGAAGAATCTGACACTGCGAGCTAATTTCCTTCTCGATGGCCTCCACATCTACACCATCTAGCTTGCATTGAACACCCTGACAAAAATAAAGGGCAAAATTAGCGATATGAGCTCCATTCAAGAAAAAAGTGGAAGACATCTCCTTTCGTTATTGAGTTTCCTACTAATTATATGATACAACTGCAGATTGTACTTTCTATAATGGAGTAAGCTAAAGTGGGGAGAACATCCTCAGTAAAAATCAGGTCTTGGACCATTCCCGTGTATATGAACGAGGGTCTTCAGGGCTTTTTGTATTGGAGTAAACCATTCCAAGTTTTCTAAGGACATAAAAAAGGGATGAGGACTTGTGAACTTCAGACCAAAACCATTAACATTCTTCCGTTTCAGAGTCCTCATTTAGTTTGAAACACAACTATTTAATTGTCTGCTGCACTGAATAATGCTGAAAAACAAAAGGAACATAGTGATATTTTACTTACTTTTCATGTTCTCAACAATCACTGGGGGATCCTTTTGAGCATAATGAAATGCATAAATGTTTTCGTACGCAACACCAAATGCCTCTTTAACCGCTGGATCAAGCTGTGGCTACATCAAAAGAAAATGCTTAGCCGTAGTCTTATATGGCCAAAGTTAAAAGCTTTGATATTGAACTTAGTGAAACGACAATATAATTGATATTCAGCCTACCTGAGGATCAGAAAAATCATCAACTGGTTCAACGATTTTATCAAGGGAAACTTTGTCAAATCTTGTGGTATAATAACTACAAAACGAACAAACAGCAAGATCAAATCGTGATAGAGCATATGTTGAAGAGGCAAACCGTAGTGGGTTGCTTCAATATCTTGGAACCAAAGCGTTACAGCTCTCTTGTGAGCTTCTAGTCTTTCAACTTCAACAATCTTTGCGATTATCACGTCTCATATTCTAGTAGTGAAGATAACAGATCCGCTACTTGGCTAAAATCTAATACGATTATCACGTCTCCAATTTGTTCTACTCAAGTTCAGGGTTTAAGCGGTTACAATTTAAGGAAACTTCCGGCTTGATCCATGAGTTTGACCTTGGGGTTGGACTTAGGTCGGTATGCTGGCTCATCTCACTTGTAAATCTTACTAGGCTGACTCCACATCTTCCAAAGCGTACGTCGGCTTTTTTGTGAACTTTATATATTTGAAGATCCATTCGAATTATGTAAGCAACGAGCATAAATAATAATAACAAATTTTATTTTTTTCGATTATTTTATGCTTCTCCAAATTTTTATATTGTTTCTCTTTAAAAGTTAGACATGGCTTAAAAATAAATTATAAAAATTTATACCTTCCAAAAATTTGAAAAAATCTATAAAGAAAATTGATTCAAAAATACACAAAGAAAACGATTAGCGATTCAAAAACACCACAAACTTATTTGCAAACTTAAAAAAATAGTACTGCTGACATGCAATTCACGTGGTCCCTACTTGTGAGGCTTTAACATGGAGAACATCCACAAAACCGTTTAAGAGGTCTACCAAAAAAAAAAAAAAAAATTTTTACAAGAGATCTCGTAGGGAATGGAACACTGAAAGAAAAGAAAGGGCGAAACAAATAAATGAACATCTGTGGGGCGAAGTACATCAGCACGGACGAAAAGGAAATAAGATGAGCAGAAGAATGTTGTACCATAATGAACGATGGGCAAAGGCGGCTCAACATGAGAGTCATTTTAAAGCCACGGCAAGGGAAAACCAAGGAACCACTGGGGCGTTTCAAACCACATCCACACTAAGAAAGGTTGAAGAATCGCATAATAGAATGCTGAGACAAACCATCAAATGCGACAACAAAAACAACCACGCTGATAGACAAATCTTTACTCAAGTCTAAAGAGGGAAAAAGGAAAGAGGAAAAGGTCATATGTCGCACCCCACTCATCGTGCGAAAACTATGTGCGAAGGAACAACACTTAAAATGCTGAAATGAAGAATGCAAGTCATGTATCAATTCAAATGAACCTTACTATGAGGACAAGTTCTTTCTATAAGCAAGCAAAGAAAAGGAGAAACAAAGTCTCCGCGACAAAGTTATAATATTCTCTCATAAGACCTCAATAGGGGGCAGTAAGTTACTATTATAAAACCTCTAACTAGGGAGGCTGGGACTTAGGTAATGATTTTCTTGTGCATTTGGCTGCTGCTTCTCTTCGTCGTTCCTATGAGACCTTCAAAGTGAACAACAATGCTCAAGAACGTAAGTGGACTATGAGTGAATTAATTGCTTATTGTGTAATGGAGGAAGAACGACAAAAGCAAGGAAAGGTTGAATCTGCAAACCTGACTTTTCATGGAGCTAATAAGAAAAGTTTCAAGAAGAAAGGTTTCAAGAAATACTTTAATAACAAAAATGGATCTGATCACGCGGTTACTGATAAGAAGAAAGGATCATACCAAGCCTCTACCTCTGCTGGAAAGTCTAAGAAAGATAATCCAAAATTATTCGAGGAAACTGAATGTTTTTTCTGTCGCAAGAAAGGACATATGAAGAAAAGTTTCTTTAAGTACAAGGAATGGTTAAAGAAGAAAGGAGGTAGTAACTTAGCTTTTATTTGTTTTGAAACAATTAATTGTTACCCCTAGTAATGCATGGTGGATTGACTCTGGGTCCTCTGTGCATATCTTAAATTCTTTTCAAGGGTTCATAAGGAGCGGGAACCCAGGCCTGAGGAGAAGTTGTTCCTTGCAAATTATCAACCAGCTAAATTCGAGGCTGTTGAAACCTTTAGACTGGTTTTAGATGGTGGTTTTATCTTGGATTTAGAAGATACTTTATTTGTTCATAGTATTAGGCGTAATTTGGTTTCTGTTTCTAGAATGGATTCTGTTGGTTATGGTTTTATTCTTGAAGGAGGTAGACTTTCGCTTAGATTTAATATGCAGAATGTTGGATTTGGTGTTTTAATTGATGGATTATATAAATTATCTTTGGATACTTGTTATGCTTCATCGGTATTATGTATGTCAATTGATTCTATAGCTACTTCGTCTTCTGGTCTTAAAAGATCTTTTCTGAAAGAAAACTCTTTTATGTTGTGGCACAAGCGACTAGGTCATATATCTAAAGAACGGTTAAGAAAACTAGTTGCAGATGGAATACTGGAAAACTTGGATTTCAGTGATTTTAACACTTGTGTGGACTGTATCAAAGGGAAGTTACCAAAAACAAGAAAATTAACTTCCACTCGCAGTAGTGGTCTTTTGGAACTGATTTAACAGACATATGTAGACCTTTTCCTACGCCTTCCCGTGGTGGTCAGCGTTATTTCGTATCCTTTATTGATGATTTTTCAAGGTATGCCTATGTGTACCTTCTTCATCATAAGTCTGAGGCTTTAGACATGATTAAGATTTTTCATCTTGAAGTTGAAAATCAATTAAACAAAAGGACAAAAGTTGTTCGTTCTGATCGTGGAGGAGAATACTATGGTAGGGCAAATCAAGATGGTGTTAATTTTGGGAAATTTCTTAAATATCTTCAAGAACATGGTATAGTTCCACAATAAACAACTCCTGGTACTCCTGAGAAGAATGGCGTTGTTGAAAGATGCAATAGAACTTATAAAAATATGGTCCGTAGCATGATATGTCACTCTGATTTACCTGAAAACTTATGGGGTGAAGCTTTGAAGACCGCAGTTTATCTACTGAATCGGGTTCCCAGTAAAGCTGTACCGAAAACCCCTTTCGAACTCTGGACAGGAAGGAAACAAAGTTTACATCATCTTCATGTATGGGGTTGTCCTGCGGAGGCGAGACTCTATGATCCTGACATTAAAAAGTTGGATCCAAGAATTGTAACATGTCGTTTCATAGGATACCCGGAAAGATCTAAGGGTTTTCGTTTCCACTGTTCGGCGAGGTCTATGCAAATTTTAGAAACAAATAATGCTAAGTTTTTGGAGTTTGGTGATGGTCATTTAAACCATCGAGAAATGGTGTTTAAAAAGGTTATAGATGATATACCATTTGTAATTCCAAGTGAATCAACTGATTTTCCATCCACAAAAGTCTTTTCACCCGTAACTTCTATAATCGCTGAATCTGTCCATTCCCAAACTGTTGAAGTTGTTCAACCTGTAGCTCCTCATACAGTTGAGAGTCTCACACCTATTCCTGAAAAAGTAATTCCCATTGATCCTGTAGCACCAAGGAGATCCACTAGGGCAAGGAAACCTGCAATTCCTGACATTTACCAAACCTATCTTCTTGAAGGTGATGTTCAGGAAACTGATGATCCTTCTAGTTATTTGGAAGCAATACGTAGCAGTAAGGCGAAACAATGGCATAAATCTATGAAGGAAGAGATGGAGTCGATGGACAAAAATTCTGTTTTTGAGAGAAAACCGCTGCCTGAAGGTGCAAATGTTGTTAGATGCAAATGGGTTTTCGAGACCAAAAGAGATTCTGAAGGGAAGATAAAAAGGCACAAGGCTCGGCTTGTTGCGAAGGGATATAATCAGAAGTTTGGAATTGATTATTCCGACACCTTTTCTCCAGTTTCTAAGAAGGATTCTCTCAGAATTGTGTTGTCTCTAGTAGCGCATTTTAACATGGATCCATCAAATGAATGTCAAAACTGCATTCTTAAATGGAGATCTCCAAGAGGATATATATATATGGAGCAACCGGGAAGTTTCAAATTAAAGGGTAAAGAACATTTAGTAACAATGATTGGCTAAAAACTTTATATGAGATTCGTGAGTCATGGGTGCCTGTATACCATCGTGGAACATTTTATGCTGGGATGAATACAACCGGTCATAGTGAAGGGGTGAATGCATTTTTTTAACGAATTTGTCTCGTCAAAGACCAATCTTAAAGAACTTTCTATTAGGTATGATCAAGCACTAAAAAAAATTGTAGACAGATAAATTGAAGAAGATTACGTGTCAAAGCATACAAAACGAATTATTGATGAAAGGAACTTAATATTAAAGCATGCTGCTGAAATATACACTCGGAATATCTTTGAAAAGTCTCGCGAATAATTGCTTGAGTCTATATGTCAGAAGAAATAGAAAGAGGTGATGAGTTCAACACTTACTTGTAAAAGTGTATTATTGTCACATTTAAGTGTTTCATACTTCGACTTGAGGTCATCCAGATCAAGGGTATCTAAGTCCTCACCAGGAGGGTGATTCAATGCGGAATTAAGATGTTCCAAAAGAATAGAGTCTTCGATAGGATAAATGATTGCTTGATCAGTTAAATTGTAAATCTCTGTAAGTGTACATAATTAAAGAAGGGCGGAAAAATAACGTGACAACATTCAAGTCAAAGGAAGAATCAAGTACTTACCAATAAGCTGAGTATGCCTTTCACGGAGCTCCACCACATCTCTAGCATAAACAGTGAGTTCACCCTTAGTTTTGAGATTTTTATTCTCTATAAGGCGGATCTTTCGCGTTGATCAGTCTCAAGACTATGGACTTTTTCGCGCAAATCATTAACAACAGCACGAGACAATCAAGAATTCTGCATCGACATGACGTAGGCAATAACTATGAACAGTAAGCACGAAAAAATTATCAAGAATAATATACGAGAAGAGAACCTACCAAGGACTCGATAGCAAATTGAAAATCGGGGCTCAAAGTAGAGGCAATTCCACGAAGAGATTCATGACTTGAAGAATGAGCCTCACAAAGTTTGACAACCGCATCACAAGCTCGGCCAAGCACGGGATTATTGGTAGTTGACAAAGAATTGATGAAAATCTCAGAAAGGAGCCCCATCGAAGACTCAAGTACGGAACCATCAAACTGGAGTAGGGAATCAACACGCGAACAATAATTTAAGGGGGCGGTACCTCTTTCTCTTCTTGGAAACATTCTCAAGAATAGGCGCTGGAAACGCACCCTTACCCTTTCCCCTCACCTTTGAAACCTTATTGCCGCCTTTGGATGAAGAAGATCCATCACAAGAATCAGAAGCAGCGTCTCCAGTCTCATCCTACACACTCCAAGTTAGATAAAAAAACAGAGGAAACAATATTGTTAAATAATCATTGGAGGTATTTCTTACTTCTTTAGAGTGCGAAGCCTTCCACTTCAACAAATTATCCTTTTTCTTGTTCTTCAACTTCTGAAACCAGAAATATCAATGAATAAAATGAAGGGAGAAAGGAGAAAAGTGAAACTAAAGGACGAAGTGTACCTCTTTCTCTTCTTCAGGCCAGTGAAGGACCCAAGGTTTGTAATCAGCAAATTGAGCAGGCAAGGCGAGATCTGACACATCAGCACCTTTACCAGCAATGTATGGACCTTCCATAATAAGAGGTTATTTCATCCAGTGAGTAAATCATCCGCCCGCCTCAGACGAATGCCCCAACGATAGCGCTCATCAGCGACAAGGGCGATATCGTAGTGCTTAAAAAAGTTTTCCACCGTATACTCTTCTTTCTTAGGAGTGACTTTCACGTTTGATGGATAGGAGGATTCCAAGCCAGCAGCGCGACGAGAATACTCCTCCATGATCCTGATAGCATCGCCATTAAGCTGGAATATTCCACGAGAAAACTTCATATTTGCTAAGAGCTCATAAAAAAGGGGAATCTCCGGGTTAAATAGAGGAATGGGGAGACCAGCTGAAAGTTGCCCGAGCGAAACAATGACTCTTTTATCATTCCATTGTTCAAGCGCTAACCAATCGAGCCCAAGCACGATATCATGATTCGAACCTGAAGGACTGTCCATGAGATTCCTTTCGATTTAAAATCATCTCTAAGTCTTTCGAGCTCTTTAAGTTGCTTCTGACCTTCCCTTGGAGCCATTTAGAGTATGGGAATATAAAGATTAATTAGAAGACTTGAAAGCAAGATAATTAAGATTAATCAAGATCAAGATTTCAATAAAGAACTACACGAATAGGAAAATCAAAATCAAAGAGGTGGAGTGATAAACGCGAAAATAAGGGTAGCAAAGATGATGATAAATTAACGAGTAGATAATAATGATGATGATCACAATGAAGCAACAAATCACCAATAGCAGCAGAAGAAGAAAGTTACAGAGAGGGAGAAGAAAGAAGGTAAAAAAGAGGATGGAAGGCGTGTTAGGATAGATAAAGGATTTTATTCCTTTTCCCGAGATATTTTATCTCATAGGCGCATTTATTAGAAGACCAACAGGAAGAGGCGGTTACCAGTAAAAAAGGGAAGAAATTAAAGACATGTCAAAATGTAAATAGCTAAGTCAACACGTGTAGATGGTCAAACGGAAAACCCGGGTCATGTCGGCAGATCTGAGGAATGCGAAAAGACAAGGTTGATGCGGAAGAATGAGACTTCTCTTATAGCCCTTTCTTCAGAAAGAACAATACGAGAAGAGGCAAAATGTGGGTGCAAAATACCGCACAACCAATAGGAACGCGGGAAGATCATTTTAGGGTCAGCCGAATATAATGTGCTCCTCATGGCTCTATTGACGAATGCAGTATTGTCACCAAGTCACACCAAAAGTGTGAAGAACAACGTGGCATTTATAAGGATCATCGCGTAGATAACAAGACAGGGGGATAAAATCGCCCTCCAAATCCAAAAATAGGGGCTTTATTAGCTGTCCTCCACTATGTAACTCCTATAAAATGAGCCAGAAGCCGTTGGAAGAGAGAGGGATCTTTTTGAGAGATTAGATAAGAAATTTAGGAGAGAGAAAGTTATTTTGTTCTCCAAGTTAGGGTTTTCATACACTTCATTTATATTTGTTCTAGCTTTTAATAAAATGATTTAGAGTTTTTCTTATGATGTCTTAGATTTATTCCATAGATTTATTTGGGTGTGGTTATTTGGGTGTGGTTGTAGGATTTCTTGCTACTACAGTGCAAATAAAATAGTTCACTTCGTTGGAGCTTTGCTCATTTTACATTAATCAATCTAATGATGATAATCTTATCTAATGATGATAATCTGATAAAGCACTTTTATTGTATAAATAAAGGTTATGGTCTTTAGTTTAGTATTCACAAACCAAACTAGGTAGTGTTAAGATACTAAGCAAGTATTATCGATTTTAGCTATCATGGCAGCTAAAATTTCTTTTTTCCTAGGTTGCATCATTGCTTCAATTCTTCTCCAATCGATGTAAGTACTAAGTACCGTTTCTTTCTTTTTTCTCCGTGTGTTTATCTAGCTATGCTCTTTTATATGCTCTGTATGTGATGGTTGTATTAGGGTTGCGATAAATTTATGAACTATTATTCATTCACATTTCTATGTTGTTGCACATGTACAGGAGTTTGAACGCTCAACGCAAAATGTGTACAGGGTATGAGGGGTTTGTTCCATGGGACGGTGCTTGCGGCGGGACTGGTACGTATACGGAGTATCAAGATTATCCCTACCAAGACTGTTCATGGTGGTGTTTGCGTACTGTATTTACAATCGTATTAAGTGTGCCCAAATAACCTACGAGGAAGAAACAGGAAAGCACGTCTGCACTTGTTATACTGAATGTGACCCTTAATCTGTGGAGCTATCAATCTACTAAGTATGCATATGGAAGCTGCTCGCCTGTTTCAGAGCACAACTTTGTATCATTGTTTTGATAATTCCTAGCTACTACGCTTCTTGTTACTGCTTATTGGGCCGACCGACCGGAAGGCCCGAAGGGCCGGAAGGGAGGAAGTCCATTTTATGTCCATTTTTTTGTAAAATGAAACCTAACACAAAGAACACTGTTTTAGGGCATACTGAAAAATTTCAGGGCATATCTAGTAATGCCAAAATAGGGTCATTAGATAGTAAATCCAAAAGCCCCTTAACCAAATATTTTGATAATGGCAAAACTGCCCTTTTAGTATTAGTGTTAATACTAATGATTAGTTATACTAAATCTTGGTTAATGATTAATATTACTGATTAGTGATTGAGTATAGTACTTTGTGTTGATAAATTTTGGGGAAGAAAAAAAAGTTAGGTTTTTTTTTTGAGAAAGAGAGGAAATTGAGGAAAAAACTTGTTTTTCGATTCAAGTAATCAAAATCGATGAGGAGGGAGAATCTTCATCTATAAAAGCTAAGAAATTTCACATCAACTACAACAATAATCCGGATGTGGCTGATTTTCTAGATTATGAGAATGATTTTACCCAAAATCAAACTCATAATGATGATTTTTATGAGCCAAATCTAGAATATGCATACATTGATGAGGAACCCAATGCTAACAATACACAAGTATACTTCTAGATTATGTTTAATTTCAATTTTAGCGGTTGAAATCATCAAAAAATTGTTTTTTTTCATCAAGTTCGGCGAACCAGAGATAGGTTCGGCTTGAAATTGTCAGCCGAACCTAACTGGTATACTGCAGAATATTTACAGTTCGGCTTACTCGAAATAGAATAGTTATTGGCCGAACTTATATTTTGTAACTTCTGGCCTAGGTACTAGTTAAATGTTCGGCTAATAAGAAATTTTCATTATTAGCCGAACCTTCTCCTAAGAGTTTTGAAAAAAATTGAAGTTAAAGGTTCGGTTTTTACTCTAAATATCTTATCATCTGAACCATATATCTTTCCAAGTTCGGCTCATATTCAAAAAAATCATATTAGCCGAACATGTTTCTGATTTTACAAAACACACTTAGGTTCATACACATTTAGGGGCCCGACTTTTTATTACGTATGTTTTCTATTGTGCAGCCTTTCTTAGGATTAATCAACAAAAAGAAGTAGAATTGACTATAAAAGTGTTAAGAAAGTGAAGTCTACTAATGGAGAATACCAAGGTCAAAATTCAACTCGTTAAAATCAATGAGATTTTATCTTCATCTTAAATAAAATGAAAATACGAAAACAACGCAAAAGAATGAGGCCATTCCGACATCGGACGAAGAAGTTATGACCAAAACAAGATCTAGACTTGAGTCTACAGAGGGAGGTTTGGCTGATAACTCATCAACACGAGCCAGCCGAACCTAAGGCCTACAAATCGATATTTTCGAAGTGTTTACGGAGATATGTTCGGCTTGAAAGTGATATAATCGGGTTAGCCGAACTTGACAACCACCTGGGGTAAATTTCACTTCTTAGATTCGAAAGGGAAAGGTTGGGAAGGTATTAGCCGAACCTGACACTGTATTAACCACCTGGGAAGTTCGGCTATCGTTTAGAAATGAATTGTCAGCCGAATTGTTCATAAATACTTTCAGAATGAAGAACAATGAACAGTTCGGCTCATAATTCATCTCGCTAATCAGCCGAACTTCGTTCTGTAACCACAAAAAGCTCTAGTTTTTTCTGAATTAATCATATTCTATCAATCAAAAACAATAAAATAAGAGAGGGTTTATATGAAATACATTCTAATCACTATTTTAGGACTTAGTTCTTCATTTCGTTGAATTTATGCGTCCGATCCTTCAACTTCTTCTTGTCCTTCAATTGGCGGATTAATAGAAGATTTAGAATGACTACCTACTGCAGGATTCTTTGTGCGAGTTATTTTTGTAGTTGTGTTTAATCGACGATCAAATTTCCACCAATTGACGATCAAATTTTCATGATCAAATTTTTTGTTGATGGTTTCGCGAGAGGGGATCAAGTAGAGAAGATGTTTAAGTTTAAAACTGATTTTGATTTTTGGTTTTTAAATTAAGGATAAGGGCAGTTTAATAATATAGGTCATTGCATACCCATTAGACACCCCTTATAAACATACCCTAGTTAGGAAAATAAATTTGTATTCCTCAAAATTTTTATGTATGCCCTAAAACAAGGTTCAACACAAATGTCCAATTTGATAAAAAGATTGGATTTTGTGAGGCTTTTTTTGGTGAAGCCTTTTCACATAATTCCCCATGTATCCTATTTTTCCTTATGTATTCTATCTTTTCAAGGGTATAAATGGAAAATAAACTTTAATATAACATATCTAAAAATCCGTGTCTTGGAATTTTACAAATTTTATCTCGTTGGAAAGATTATAAAAATATCTACGCAATGAGTGCAAACAACATTATGAAATTTACAGTTTTTATGAAAATTTCGGAGACACAATTTTAGAAAATTAAATGTATATTTATTATGCAAACCACCATAAATGATACATAATACTTTATGTAGCCATATTTTGGTTTATGGATCAACTAATTTTCTGTTGCAACTAATAAAACGATGTACTCCATCCATTTCAAGAAAAGTGATACTTTCACTTTAAGTACGATTCTTGAAAATTGAATACATAACCATTATGCAAACTATCACAAAGGATGCATAACACATCATGCAACCATATTTTGGTTTATGGATCGACTAATTTTCCGTTTTGGGAAAAGTGATACTTTCACATTCCGTTTCAGGAAAAGTGAAAGTATCACTTTTTATGAAACAGAGCGAAAGTATCACTTTTTCTGAAACAAAACGAAAGTATCACTTTTTCTGAAACGGGACGAACGTAGTCGCAGACAAACCCCAACTTCAGATTCTTCTTCGGTCTGCCCTCCCACCGTGGCAACGGTTGTATTGTTTGTTTGTTTATTTGCTATTTTGAGTTGCTGTTGAATAATGATTGCGTTGCTCATAGATAAATAATCGACCACTGTGTGATTTAATTGTAAAGTATTCATGGTGGGAGGCACAAGAAAAATCCTAATTGGACAAATCATAGGGGAACAGTAGTAAAAATTATAGGAAATCATGGTGAACTTGAACAGAATGACATATTTATGAATTAATTATGAAAAAAGATTGATGATTTTATTTATTTAATTAATTTGAAATCTCTAAGCATTTCATTAACATCAGATCAATGGGATTTTGTGAGGTTCAGACATGTATTCCAGGTGTTTTCTGACCATGGATGAAGGTTGTTGGTATATCTAGAAAATCTTTGACTTTCTTGATGAGGAAGATTTTCCATCCATTCCATTAGTGCATCCCAGCATGGCTTAGTGACTCGTTGAATAATTTCCCCACAACAGCCTGCATCTTGTGCAACCGGCAAGGTTTTACTTGTTATCAGCCTCTCCAGTGTTTCTCCACACGAATCTGACATCTGTTCAATATCATCCGCAACCATCTCACATTCGTCTGGCGATGGTGGTAGTGCTGCCTCAGAGTAAGCTGGAGAAAGTGGTTCTTCTGATGGAAGTGGTGCTTCTCTTGCAATTGCTTGTACTGCTGCTCCGGTGAAAAAGAGGACGACCAACATTGAAATAAGATTGAAGAATCTTGCCATTGCAATTTTTAAGTTTAATTCTTGGTGATATCAAACATGAACTGCTGCCTTTTTAAATTTTTGTTTAAAGAATAAAAGTTAGAAGTTTAGTTGTTAGACATTGCTTGTCAAGGGCACGCCACACCTTCTGTGTGGTAGCAGTTAGGTAGGCATACAGGGATGCGTGGACCAATAGTTAAGTCATGTATGCCAACAACATCTTAAAGGTTCTTTTTTGGGTTTTGGTTCTATTTATGTTAACTGTGCCTGTAGAGGGCCGTGTATACATGGCCCGCACCAAAATCTAGCCCAAATACGTTAAAACAAGTAGTAATTAAAATTAATTATCGAGTTACCATATTTAATCCCGTAAAATTATCCCACATCGTTAAACTTAAATATGGTGACTAAGTTTATAAGGGATTTCTGCTGGATTACCTATTGCCAATGCCGAAGAGTTGGCAAATTGGGTTTGAGTGAGAAGCTCGATCGAGAGATTAGCCCTGATCTCCAGAGAACCCATGGATTTTTGCCATTGGCTTTTTTTTTGATCCAACCACAACGTTTCTTTTTACTGAGGATCTTGGATTGGAGTCTAACCGTTACAGCTCTCTTCTGAGCTTTCTAGTCCTTCAACTTCAACCATCTTTACCACTCCATGCTCTCGGGGGTCCAATGGCCTAAAATATGGAACCTGAAATAGATACAGAGAGTTGCTGTGTATTAGTCAAAAGTTGAGCTGATCTTGCATGAAAATTCATATCAAGATCAAGCTACAGTATTTTAAACGCTGCAGCTTAGGCTTTATAACAGATCTGCTATATCGCTAAATTTTCATAAGAGATGGCCTAGAGGTTTGTTCTACGTAAGGGTATGTTAGGATCTAAAGAGTGCTGATAACAAATGCTAACCTCAACCATATCACGAGCGAACACGGTGAAACTACGGGCAAGTGCTTTTGAAGCAAAATCTCCCCTAGGAAGACTCTGACACTGTGAGCTAATTTCCTTCTCGATGGCCTCTATATCAACATCATCTCCAGAAATTACAAGCACAACCTAACTGTCAGGACTAGAGCTGGCAAACGGGCGGGCCGGGCTGGCTTGTTACGGGTTACACGGGCCAAAACCCGCGGGTTGATATTCTTCACGAGTGGTCATTTCTTCAACCCGCGCCCGTAACGGGTAAAACTTGCTGGCTCACGGGTTAGCTGGTTTCTGGTGAGTTAACTCTCCAAAAACCGATTTTCACAGTGTTTCCTTTGTTTTCTGATTTATTTCCGGCCACATTCAGGCCATCCAAAGTTCCTTCCCTAACATTCATCTAATTCATTCATTCCAATCACACATTCAACTCATTACACACTGCTACAATCTCTGCTTCAATATCAACAACAACTACAGACGAAGAAAAAGAAGAAAGAAAAGAACAACATCAATACATCACCACCATTGTCTTCTCGAGCCAAAGTCACATCTTGCATTCAGCCTTCCCTGACTTTTTCTGTAACACCAGAGCCATATCCTGTCATTCTTACTGCATTACAGTAACTTCATCTGCTCATGCCATCTGCAATTCATTCACAAACAGTCATAAGTTCCTTGCTTCATCAGCACCAACTTCCTCTTTCCTGAACCCATTACTCAAATATTATAGCTTCTGCAACATAGCCACCTTCAAGAACTCAACCAGCATACACCTTGGACAAGTCGAAATAGCCCTTACACCATCATGGACAATATCTACAGTTCATCAACTCCATCAAACCCTGTCCTAACAGTCCACCAATCTCCTTCATTGTTGATCTGAAGCTCTCCAAACCGATCTTCTTTTGATTCCTCGCAGACCCATTAATCATCACCTCCAATAAATTCTTTCTCTCCAAAATCGAGCTTTAATTTCTTCTTCTGATTCATAGACTATCAGTTCATTATCCAAGAACCCTAATTTCTCTAATTTCTGCGCCAACAAAACCCCAATCAACTGCATCTCTCAGATTCACTATTCTTTAACCTCTCTGTAATTAAATCGACCTCCAATAGAACCCTAAATCATCAATTTCTGCAGCAACAGATCATCTGTTCATCGATTTGATTCTCTCAGCGGCAACAACTTCTTCTCGGCCTCCCTTTGAGTTTATTATCACCACCAACAGTTTCATTATCACTCGTTTCTATATTCATTCGCAACTCTATGTGGTTGCACCATGTACAGGAGTTTGAACGCTCAACGCATAACGTGTACAGGGTATAAGGGGTTTGTTCCATGGGACGGTGCTTGTCGCGGGACTGCTACGTATACGGAGTATAAAGATTATCCCTACCAAGACTGTTCATGGTGGTGTTTACGTACTGTGTTTCGAGCTGATCCTACTATTAAGTGTGCCGAGATAACGTATGACGAGGCAAGTGGAAGTCACGTCTGCACTTGCTATGATGAATGTTGACTCTTAATCTCTGCAGCTAATATATCAGTCTCCGAGGAAATAAGAAGAAAAAAAATCAATCTCGAGTCTAGTACTGTGGAACCTGCTCGCCTCTGCTTCAGCTGCTCAGCATAACTTTGTGCTGTTGTTTTATAATTATTATTACGTGGTGCTTGTTGTTGCTGCAGCTTATTGTGGTATTCTGGTGTTTTATTGTGTTGCTGTTGTAATAATGATTCCGCTGCTTATAATTAAATAAAAACGGCATTTAAGCTTGGTGTGATTTGTGAAGGATTCAATTGGGACTTGTACTAACCTTTTTGTGATCATGGGAGTATAAACTTAATTGATCTGAATGCAGTACTTATTAATTGATTATCAGCCAAAAAAAATCTTTTTTGTATTTTATTTTTAGAAATGTCTAGGCTCTAGCCATTTCAAGTGCAAGTGATATGGTCTTCTTATACAGTAGATGCTACTATGTATGTGTTCATCGCCTATGTAGCTAACGTGCAAGTAAAATGGTTAAAACCTATTCAGCTAACATGGCAGATCGCCATCCCAAACAGAATATATAAAAATGCAAATAAAGACTCATGAAACGAGTCAAGTAAATATTGATTAATTATTTAATTGATTATTATATCTGTGATGATCCGAACCTAGCAATTATTAGATGCATACCATCCTAGAGAATATACCAAGAGTGATTCTTTAACTACGTACTGTAAAATTGATTGGAATTATTATAGCTAGGATCTCTTCGTATTATTACCATCAACGATCATACTAATCGGATTTTGTGAGGTTCAGACATGTATTCCAGGTGTTCTCCGCCCATGGATGAAGGTTTTTGGAATATCTAGAATATCTTTGTTGATCAGGAAGAGCTTCGAGCCATTCCATGAGTGCATCCCAGCATGACTTGGTGATTCTTTGAATATACTCCCCACAACAGCTTGCATCTTTTGCAACCGGTAGGGTTTTACTCGTCACGAGCCTCTCCAATGTTTCTCCACACGAATCTGGCATCTGTTCCATCTTATCCATGCGCACCTGACATTGGCCTGGCAGCGGTGGTAGTGCTGCGAAATCAAAGTAAGCAGGAGAAAGTGGTTCTTCTGGCGCTTCTCTTGCAATCGCTAGTATTGCTCCATTTAAAAAGACGACGACCAAAATTGAAATATTGAAGAGTGGTCTTCTTGCCATTTCAATTTTTAAGTTTCTTTAACCCTTAGCTGTTCTTGGCGATATTAATTAAAAACTGCTGCATATTTATATTTTTGTTAGAAGCAAAAAAAAAACAGTTAGAAATTTAGTTGTTAGACATTAGGTATGCATGCAAGGATGCATGGACCAAATCAACGGGCATATATTTCTCAGTCAATAGGATTTTTTTTATTGGCAAGGTAAACCAAGGTTGCGGAATTTTTTTGGGAACAAATCAACGGGCATATATTTCTCAGTCGATCGGATTAAGACATGTATTCCAACATCTTGAGGTTCTTTTTTTGTTTCGGTTCTATTTATGTTAACTGGGCCTGTAGAGTGCCGTGTATTCATGGCCCGCACCAAAATCTAGCCCAAATACGTTAATTTTACGTTAATATGGTAACTAAAAGTTACCATATTTAATCCCGTAAATTAAATTATCCCACATCGTGAAAGTTAAATATGGTGATTGAGTTTATAAGAAATTTCTGCCAGAGTACATAGTGCCAATGGTAAAGAGTTGGCAACTTTGGTTTGAATGAGAAGCTCGATTGATGAGTATGAGATTAGCTCTGATCTCCAGAGAATCCAACCCATGGATTTGCCATTGGCTTTTTTGGGTCCAACCACAACTTTTCTTTTTATGTGCTGTTGTTTGCGTATCTTCGTAGCAAACCTTTATTTCTAAGATCATGCAAGATTGAAGATTTTGAGCACCATAGTTTTGTTTCAAGAGCGAAAGGCCATTTGATATAGTAGTGAAATTTCTTTATGGCTAGCATATACTGCATCTACAATGGTTGCTGCCCTTAACACCTTCGCTGCTGCGGTTGTCATATTGAGTCTTATCGGAGGAAGTACTAACATTTTCAAATTCCAAGTTTCTGTTTTATTAAAAAAAAATCGATTATTAAGTTTGAGTTTTTATATTAAATTTATCTCTGTGACAGGATTTTGTGATTGTGGAACTTCGAATATAAAGATTTCTCAGAGGCCTACCGGCTTTCAAGTTCATAGACAAACTGAGTGCGAGGTGTCAATAACTGTATATGTCATCAGTCAGAAGTGAAGTGGTGATTCATTGTCCTGGGTTCAAAACCACTGAATCTGTAGATCGTGGCATCTTCGAGCCAGTGGTATCCGGATACGGTCGTGAATCTCGTAATCTTTGTTACCTTAATATTGGTGAACCAGTTTTCCACAATGACATAATCAAGTTCAAGTATGCATCGGATCCTCCCTGCGCTCTAACTCCCTTCAACTCTGATGTTATGTGTTAAATCTTACTTGCAATCTTAGATGATGTTTTTAGTTTATTTTTGTTTTCGATTATTGAAAAGAATGTGATTTTTAAATATGAATACTTCATTTTTGGTGGGTGCAAAGAATCAGACAGATCTGGAGATAAAAAGTTCAGTAGAATTAAAATGCTAGAAAATCAAGTCTTTTAATGCTCCACATTATGCCTCCATGACTTTGTTGGTGTTACAGCAAATAGAATAACTGGGATAGAGTGGTGATATCCATCTGGTTAATAACATATAGTTTGTGCTATCATGCATACAGTGTATATAAATACTTTGTTTAAGAGAATAATTACTTTGCTCAATCTTACTGCATTTTACATGTATATTAATGCTTCTTCATGGTGTCTATATAACTCGAAATCTGAAAACCTCAATTTCTACATGAAACTGCTGTCACTTTTACTTTCTTTACAGAAGAACAGAAGTTATGAAAATCGACTAGTCCATGTCCTTCCCTAGAAAAATACCAGATGAGATTTTGCTAGACAACTGTCTGCCTAAAGTGTAATTTCAAGTCTGAGCTTCATCTCATTCATTTTTTCCTCATTTGTAAGATGATGTTAGTGCAAAGTTATAGGGAGCATCACTTGTGTAAAAATGTTTTGATTCGTAAGGATTTTCTAGGATCTGCTGCACGGCAACAATATATTGCAATAAAATCATCACCAGAAGCCGTAGGTGCCGCCTTGTCATGATGTGGCCAAGATAAGTCTCATGACACGTCCTTCTGTTATCATCTATGTGATGAAACCACAAAAAAGATTTTAAGTATCCCTTGCATCTCTATTGCAAGTTATCTGTATGATGCTAATGGTTACAATTTTTATATACCTAGTTGTTGTTGGTTGACCAAATTAGCGTTTACACACCGTGATGTTTGCATGTGCATGGCTCCTAATTCATCCAGGGGCCATGAGCTAGCGTTTACTCGAGTATAACCAATGTAAAAAAATTATATTGTTCCTAAGACAGGAATATACAATATGATGTTGCCAGTTCAAATATAGTTTTGAACAAGCACATAGAATCTTCTTTGGTGAAACCACTGACAATACCACCAGCTGGGATTTCCAAACCTGGATGACTGGATCATCGGCCGGATATTCCTATCAATGAGTTGACAAAATAAAAATAATTCACGTTACCGAAAGGGGTTGGAGCTTTCCACATCCCGATTAATTTGCATATAATTTTGGGTCTTATCTTTAATGACAAATAAGCACTTTTACTGTATAAATAGAGGTCATGGTCTTGTGTTTAGCATTCACAAACCAAACAAGTATCAAGTACTATAGTTATCATGGCAGCAGCAGCTAAAATCTCACTTTTCCTTGGTTGCATCATTGCTTCAATTCTTGTCCAATCGATGTAAGTAGTCGTTGATCTATTTGTTTTTGTGTTCATCTACACTCTCTTTTATAATATGACTGTATATATTGCATCAAGTACAAGTCTTTCTGTTGTGACATCCATTATTCTATGCACAGGGGTTCGAACACTGCTCTTCCCCATGTGTGTACAGGGTACGCAGGGTATGTTCCTTGGAACTGGGGAAATGGTTGTGGCGGGACTGCTGTGGTTACGAGTTATCAAGATTATGCCTACCAAACGTGTTCGTCTTGGTGTCTAATTTCTATGGTTCATGTTAACCCTGAATTCGAGGTTATGTGTGCCCAGATACACTATGAGGAGGAAACAGGAAAGCACGTATGTACTTGCTATAGCGAATGTCTAGACTAGACGTCCCTTGATCTCTGCTAAAACGGATGTTATGTTATGCCGGTCAGCCTACCATGGAACGCTTGCCTGTTTTATTAAAAGCAACTTATGATAGCTTCATCGCAGTTGTACATGTTGTTGTTTGTTTGCCGTTTTGTGTAATTGTTGTAATGGTGGCTGCAAAACTGCTTGCAAATAAATAAATTGTCATTGGCGATTGATGTGATTTCTTTTCTGTGTCTTAGTGTCTATCATTCCCAAACCCAACAACAGAACTGCACAGTTTTCAAATTGCCAAATTTTGATGGTAGGAAATGATTTTTGTTAAGCAAACACAATGGGAAGATTGCAAGAAAAAAAAAAATTATAGCATCTACGCAGTTCTAACTTCTAAGAACAGGTCCATCTTGCTAATCAACTTGAACAAGATTCCATTATTAAATTTATTTATTTTGCAAACAAAACTTTAAAGATCAAAAAAAAAAAAGGAGGGTACAAACAATTTGTTTCACCCTTGAGACAAAAAACAAATATGCATGGACAGAAAAACAAAAAAACGTAATAAACTACTTCTTTGTTTAAAAATAACTACACGGACGGCATAATTGAACTACACAAAAACCGTCACTCACATAAGGATGGATCCTGCTTTTTAGGGAATTAGGTGGGAGTTATTTTCGGGCCCATCATGGAAAGACCTGCTAGGGGATGGTTTTTTCATGGTCCATCATTTACGCGACCTGTTATTGTAATCGCAATACAAGCGACCTGTTATTGTAATCACAATACAACTTAGCCTAATTGGTCATGACATTATTCAAACTAGTTCTTGCGCCCATGCGTTGCAGGGGCCTAGATAATTAATTTAAGTTTGTGCAGTTCTTTAAATTTAAAAGATATTGGTTTATTTTCCACAATTGGAATAACTATGGTAATAGAAAATTCTGTAAGTATTGGTTTTGTCAAATACATTTTTTTCCGTATCGATGGAATTTTAGGAATTGTTTTTCTTTTTCCTTAATATGAAGAATATAAGCCTGTGCAATTTCTTTGAACTTGAACCCGTAAAATTTTTTTTTAATATGAACCTATGTTGCATAGACACGGACACGAGACACGGTTACTGGGATACGTCAAATCTAAAAAAAGCAGGTTATTGGGATACGTCAAATCTCAAAAAGCAGGTTACGGGGACACGTTATATATGTATTGTATGCACTATTAAAATGAGGTTTTACTACTCGTTACTCAACGAAATAATTATTTTTATTTCTAAATACTTGATTAATAATTAAGTAAAATTAATAATATGAAATAATGATTATGTCTTTCACGAATAATGCTTGGATTTGGCTAACAAAATAATTAATTACTATCATATTTTATTTGTTTTTATTTTCTAAACCAATATGAATCATTCATGGAGTGTCCATAAAGTGTCCAATGTCAGACTTTTACTAGACACATGATGTGGTGTGCCATCAAGTATCGGGAAGTGTCAGCTGATTGTGGTGTCCGATCGTGTGTCTGACACAGTTACGTCATCTTTTTAGACGTGTCTGTGCAATATTATGAATTTGAGCCCGTGCAGTTTTTGTTTTTTAATATGAACATGAGCCCGCGCAATTTTATTTTATTTTTGAATATGAACTTGAGCCCGTGCAATTTTGTAGATTTGGGATAACTAATTTAAACTCGCATAGTTTCTTAAATCTTGAGCCTGTGCAAAAAAAATTAATTCCTTTTCTTTCGCAATATGAACTTGAGCCCCAGCTGCTTCTTAGATTGGGGAATAACTAATTTAAACCCATGCAGCTTTTAGATTTTGAAAATATTGGTTTTTTAGATTTACTACCATTGGATAACGGATAACTATGGTAAAAATTTGGCTTCTCTTAAATATAGCCCTCGCTTTTATTAACCATAGCCAATTTGACTGTGGTCCGTATAGCTAGACTCAAAATTTAAGTTTGACGTTTTTGTATTATTAACCATAGCCCAAGAACTAGGTATTTGAGTTGCTAAGCCACAGTGAATCAGCAAATCAGTGACTCGATGACACAACAATCAATTATAAAACGTAAATTGTAAGGATTTACCAACTCCCTCCAGCACCACCATAAGAGATCCAGCAGCACCACCACCATAATATTGTAGTATTGTATCATACTATCATGATAATAATTCATGGCGTTGTTTTGTTTCTTCATCAAAACCTCTTGCAGAACACCTTCACCTCCGTCATCAAATTTTAACTCATACTACCCAAATTTTAGCATATCAAAAACAACGAAACAACGAAAATCGTCACCAGGTAAATTAACTTTTAAGATGAAATTCTCATCACGGGAAAGTGTTTCACCATTAATGGATTAATGTCACAGGCAGGTGCAACGATGTTGGTTGCAATCTATGTATATGTATCTTAAGTTATAATGAATTTAGTTTTTGCTTTTCCTTTTAGGAACAAATCAAGATGACCCAGTTTTTTTTCAATGAATTCCTTTTAGGAACAAGTCAAGATGACCCTGTTTTCTTTAATGGATAGGTGAATATAGTTTGAGTTGAACAGGTAATACTAGATGAGTAATTGTGTGAATCGGTGAGAAAAGGAATGAAATCGGTTTATATTTTATGGGTTATCGTTAATAAAATCAATAAAATGATGGGTTATGATTAAAATGGGTTATGGTTAATAAAACCATGGGCTACATTTAAGAGAAGCCAAAAAAAATCGTAAATACATTTTATTTTTTGTTATTTTTTTATATTGGTTTTCTGTATTTACCACAATTGGATAACATATAACTATTTATTTTTTTCCCATATCGATTTTATTAAATAAGCCTTTTTTTATATTGTATTTACATAAGTTTAGGAATTGAGATTTAGTAAATCAAATTAAGGGGACAAAAGCATCTAAGTCCTTATTGGTCTTAATTTTCTTCAATAACTTTCTATTGGTCTAAATTTTATGTGAAAGGGGACAAAGACTTTTATGTTATTCTAATTTTTTTCCCGTAATTTCTTATTAATCTAAATTCTATTAAAGTGGGGCCAGAAACTCTGAAAATCAAGAGAATTCCTAATTTTTAACCACATCGGTGGAAAGCTCCTGAAATCTTAGAGATAACTATGAGATTCAAGTTTTGAAAAACAAGAAACCGAGTAAATAGATTATACTTAGCCTTTTGTTGATCATGAATCTCTGAAATAGAGTATACTTAATCTTTTGTTGAACAACAATCTTTGAACTTTTCTTATTGTGAAAGGATCTAGCATTCTGTCCCAACTAAATACTCGAGTGAATCAAAATCGATTTTGCTTCAATTGTGTCTTGTATACTTCTATGAGAATACAAACAATTGAACAACTATAGAACTGGTTTCATTTGAGTCACTTGAACTAGTTATGGTTATGATGAATATGGTTGATATGAAAGTGTTCATATGGCTAACTTCGGTTAACTATTGTTGAGCCAACAAGGTGTACACGTTTAGGTACGGTTACCCATATCTAAATGAAGTCACTTTTCATTTGTGTGTAACAAGCTAAGTTCGATCTAATGGTTGAAAGATATTAGCCTGAGTCTAATCAGGTTTTCATACAACAATGAATATTGAATGCTTTGTTACCAAAGTAACTTAGATTGCAAACCCTGATTTGAAGACTATATAAAGGAGAACTCTAACAAGTGGGAAACCTAATCCCCACACCCCATGTGTGATACTAATTGCGACTAGAATCGATTCTCCTTTAACCTTAGGTTTTTAACGAAACCCTGTAGGTTAACGACTTGAAGACTTCATTGGGATTGTGAAGCCAGACCCAACTATTTTCTCTGTAGTTGCGTGTTCAGATCTTGCCGTTTTCCATCATATTGAGTATTATCTTCTTTAAGATTTGCTCGATATTTATTCTCCGATAGGCAAGATAAAAAGTAGTCACAAACATCTTCGCCTCATCGTTTGTGATTCCACAATATCTTGTTTCGCTACCATACGATTAAGATTATTGTGAGGTGATTGATATTTCTAGGCTGTTCTTTGGGAATATAAGTCTGGTATATCAATTGGTTCATGTTCACCTTGATTTATAAAAAGACGGAAAAAAAAACTCATAGGTTTATATGTGGGAGACAGATTTATCTATTCAATAGACTTTTTCTGTGTGAGACAGATTGGTTTATCAAGTCTTCGACTTTGGGTCGTAGAAACTCTTAGTTGTGGGTGAGATCAGCTAAGGAATCAAGTGCGTAGAGTCCGTCTGAGATTCAGAGGCGTAAGGAACGCGACTATACCTTGATCAGTGTGAGATTGGTTAGGGCTCAACTACATTTCAGTCCGAAGTTAACTTGGAGTAGGCTAGTGTCTGTAGCGGCTTAATACAGTGTGGTGTTCAAATCTGGACTAGGTCCCGGGGTTTTTCTGCATTTGAGGTTTCCTCGTTAACAAAATTTTCGGTGTCTTTGTTATTTCTTTTCCGCATTATATTTGTTTATATAATTGAAATATCACAGGTTGTGCGTAGTTTAATCAATTAGATAATCCAACCTTTGGTTGTTGATATAAATTGATTATCACTTGAACATTGGTCTTTGGTACCGTTCAAGTAGTTTCTCATATTAATCAAGCTCTTGGATTTCTATTTGTTTGATTTGCTGATTACATTGAGAAATATAGATACAACTCTTGGATATATTTCCATTGATTGAGTCTGACTGTCTAGTTGATTCTCTTGGAATTACATTGAAGTTTTTCCATACAGATTGCTAATCGAAATATTGGATGTGGTTGTTAGACCCCCGTTTTTTCAACTATCACATATCTTCTTAACGACACCTTCAAGCGCTACTCCGGAAAAATCAAGTTGTGTTGTCGAATCAAGTTGGGTTTGAAATTGTGCCATTTGGAAAAAATCGAAAAAAAAATAAGTTAGATTGAGAAAGAGAGAAATAGAGAAATTTAGATTAAGAACGAGAGAATAGAGAAAAATAACTTACCCCGAAAATTTTGGGGTAAGTTCTGAGTTTCAAAACTATCTATTTATAGTGATAAAGAACTAGCCGTTGGCGCTAGAGTCAATATCAAGCGATATACATGGCAGCGCTGTCGATATTGTCAATAACATTCACTAGAAATTCTATCGCTCAGTGGTTTCTCATAGTGGCGCAACTGGTTTCTCATAGTGGCGCAACATTTTTTGGCATGTGCATAGGAATAGGTGTGAGAAGGCAATTGGCCCATGTCATGCCCCCACCCGAGTAAGCTAATCTCCATATCCGGAATATCATGTGGTTTGTCATTTAATGATGCACGATTATATCGCCTTTTGTTTTGTTCCCAAATTTGTTTTTGTCTTGACTTTTCACTTTCACATAATCAAACCAAACAAATATCCCATACATCCCATCCTATACCGCTTTCAACACAACACCCTATAATATCCGTTAAACCAACGCTCACACTAATCTCTATATAATCCTACGGTCAATACCTCATGTAGACAAACATTTCACCAACTCCAACTACACTGTAGCACCATTATCAGAGGCACAGAATACGAACGTTAAGAAATAAACTTTCAAATTTTCAAAATTCAAATTAAAGTAAAAAAAGAAAAGGTTCAGTTTTTCAGTACTTACATTAAATTGGTCTCTCTCTCCCTCTTTCTAAAATCACACACCAATTCCTCGAAATTTGTAGTGATTTTAGGGTTCAATACTCTCAGATTTTTCATTTTCTTCTCTGGGGTTCTCTTCAAATATCTGAAAAACCTCTCTGAATTGAATAAAAGTTTTCAAGGTCTATTTACTCTGTTTCTCAACAGGAATGTATGTGATATGATATTACCATGATGAAGCAACAATCAGTGTCAAAACATTCAAACCCTTTGTTTCTCAGGGGATTTTAAAATCTGGGTCTCATTTAATTTCTTGATTCATCTTGTTATTCATTCAAGAAGCTCAAGTACTATTCCTCTGTTTCTAAGATGAGAGAAGTGAATAATTCAACAAAATCAACTAAGTTTGCTGATCAAAATCAAAATCCAACCAAAGGGGGAGGAGTGAACCCTGTTTTAAAGAGTACAACGAATGCATCGAAACTGAAATCAGCATCATCATGGGGTTCTCAGATCGTTAAAGGGTTTTCAGCTGATAAGAAAACAAAAACTGCAACAACAACAACAACAACAGCAATCCCAGCAAGGAGGTTACCATTATCAGCATCAACTAATCGGACAACGTTACCGCCGGCTAATCAATCTCGAGCAAAACGATCGATTCTCGGAGAATTCACATGTTCAGCACATCCATCTCAGGTTTATCCAGCTGAGAGACCTTCTTCTACTAAAGGATCTCATGATTTGTTTCTGGAACTCGATCATTTGAGAACATTGTTGAAGGAATCAAAAGGAAGGGAATTGAATTTACAATCTGAGTTATCAGAACACAAGAAGAACCCTAAAGTTTCACATTTAGAGAAAGAACTTGAATCGAAGAGGGTGGAGACTGATAATCTTGTCAAGAAGGTTGGATTATTGGAGACTGAAAGCAAGAGTTTGATTGAGCAATTGGTTTCTTTGTCTTCCATTGTTGAGAATCATGTACAAGCTTCAAAGAAACAAGAAAATGTCAATTCTAAATGTAATCTTGAAATGGAAGTTGTCGAATTGCGGAGATTGAATAAGGAATTGCAGCTGCAGAAGAGGAATCTAAGTTGTAGATTATCCACTGCGGAGACTCGATTGGCTGCACTCGAAAACGTTTCTGAGGTATGAATTCAGATTAGTCCTAATCGGTGTTTCAATTTTGGTGTTTTTTGTGTTAAATTTGATTTTTCATTACTTGATTTTGATTATGTGTGTGCAATAGAGTGATGTGCTAGCTAAGGTGAAAGCCGAAGCGTCTACGTTAAGAGATACTAATGAGGATTTGTGTAAACAAGTAGAGGGTTTACAGATGAATAGGTTAACTGAGGTTGAAGAACTTGTCTACTTGAGATGGGTGAATTCTTGTTTGAGAAATGAATTGCAGAATTCGGGTTCGGAGAACCAGAATTCAGTTGAGGATGATGGTGAGAACGTTGCGGTCAGCAGCGGAGGATCATCGAGCAAAGATTTGTTTGAATTTAGTAGTGGGAAGAAGTTGCAGTTGATGAAGAAGTTATACAAGTGGCCTAAGATTGGTGAGGATTTGTCGAATTTCGGATTACCTCATCTTGCATTGGATAAAGACGCTGCGGATTTGTCAAGTCCGAGGCGGAGGCATTCGATAAGTGGATCGAAGTTGTTTGCGGATGATCAGTTTGTGCAAAACAAGAGAAGACAGTCGGATGGTTTTACTACTTGTGCTAAAGAAACTGAGAATGAAGAAGAATTGAGTGGTGGGCAAAGCCCTCGGTTTTTCGAAAACTCGCAGGAAATTAGCAGAATGACTGCTGCTTTAGATGTGGAGAAGCGAGCATTGCGCATTCCAAATCCTCCTCCTAGGCCTTCATGTTCGATTTCCAGCAATGTAGTTAAAGAATTTACGAGGGCATCAACTGTAATGGCGCCAGCACCTCCACCACCCCCTCCACCTCCTCCAAAGCTCCTATCAATGAGAAGTAACACGAATGCGGTGCAAAGAGTTCCCCAAGTAGTTGAATTCTATCATTCACTTATGAAGAGGGAATCCAGAAAGGATGCTGCTAGTGGAGGAGTTTGCGAGACACATGACGTTTCGAATGCTCGTAGTAGCATGATTGATGAGATTGAGAATCGTTCGTCACATTTACTTGCTGTAAGTTACACTTTGGTTTTCCAGTTTTGTGTTTTTGAATATCTTGTAACTCTAAGATTTGGGTGTTGGACGGCGCTAATTCATGAAATCATTGTGATATGTAGATTAAGGCAGATGTTGAGACTCAAGGTGAATTTGTGAACTCGTTGATCAGAGAGGTGAATGGGGCTGTGTACCAAGACATTGAAGATGTTGTTGCATTTGTAAAGTGGCTCGACGACGAGCTTTGCTTCCTTGTAAGTTGTACACCATATCTCCCTCAGCAATGCTTTTACCTGAATGTTTAGTCAGGTTTAATAATATGCATATACCAGTAACATATTTGTGCAACTAATTGCATTTTCAATAGATTGCTTAGAAAATCGTCTTTGAAACAAGTCTTGCAATATCTTAAGGTTTAGTTTTTATTTTGTTTTCTATTAAGGTTGACGAAAGGGCAGTCCTGAAGCACTTTGAGTGGCCTGAGAAGAAAGCTGATACTTTACGAGAAGCAGCTTTTGGGTACAGAGACCTTAAGAAGTTGGAATCTGAAGTTTCTAGCTATGTGGATGATCCTAGGCTTCCATGTGATACTGCATTAAAGAAGATGGTGGCTTTGTCAGAGAAGTACGTATGACCTTGAATTACATGATTTGAAAATTTTCTTGCTTCAAATTGTTAAATAGTACCCCATCGCCTAGGGCAACCTAGGTCCCATGCTTAATAAGCCTTGGGCAATAGGCCGGGGTTCCTAACATGGTATCAGAGCCAGATCCCACTCAACACCACCCGTGTCCATCAGTGTGTCCGTGGTTTCCGTCCCACTTAGTATCAGTGTGTCCGTGGTTTCCGTACCACTCAATATCAGCCTGTGTGCATCTGTGGCTTCCGTGCCACTCAGTCAGTGTAGCCCTAGTCATTGAGGGGAGTGTTAAATAGTACCACATCGCCTAGGGAAATAGGCCCGGGGATTCCTAACACAAAGTACCCATTATCTTAGATGGCGCAATTTTCTGTTACCAGGATGGAGCGCAGTGTGCATAGTCTATCAAGGACGAGAGATGGGTTGATGCGCCACTGCAAAGATTATCAAATTCCCACAGATTGGATGCTGGACACCGGGATTATTAGCAAGATCAAATTTGGATCGGTGAAGTTAGCTAAGAAATACATGAGGAGAGTCGCGATGGAACTGTTAACCAAGAGAGCATCAGAGAAAGATCCAGCACTGGAGTATATGTTACTTCAAGGAGTGAGATTTGCTTTCCGAATTCATCAGGTAAGTGTCATTTAACAATGAGCAGATCGAGGAAATTTAATTTACTGCTTGCTTACTAGTTTTGTTAATGCAGTTTGCAGGAGGATTTGATGCAGAAACAATGCATGCTTTTGAAGAGCTTCGCAACTTGGCAATGTCTGAAATACAAAAGTAAAAGGAAGAATAACAACAGATGGGTGGGGGCTTACCATCTCAGTAAGCAATACAAATAGTAAGGAATGGAATTATAACTTAGTTTGGTGTCATAGCTGAATGATTATGGACTAAGTTTGTGTCCGAGTCTGTTCACTGTGTGGTGTTAGTATGTTAGTGTCTGTAGTGGTTGTATCTCTGAGCTCGATTCGTTGTATCACTATGATGGAGCTGTGAAGAGCTAAAAGTTTTGATGAAATTATAGATATGTAAAGGAGATTATTACGAATGAAAATGTTGAGCTGACGCGTGGAAGATTGATTAACTTGTAGTTGCAGGAAATCCCACAACTAACACCCCTTAACAATTTCTATAGATCTAAACATATTGAACATGAAAATGAGGATTAAAGTGCTTGAAATGTAAAATGGATACAAAGATTTTTTACATGGTTCGATCAATGTGATCTACATCTATGGTTCTTCACTATGAGTGTTGGAATTACATGAGTATTACATTTAGAATCTCCATTAATGGGTTTTTGGGTAGAGCTCTAGATCTAGTTTTGTGATGGAGGAAGAAGATGAGAATACAAAAGATAAAGTTGACCTCTCTTTACAAATGTGTCTCTCTTTTACAATTATGTGTCTCCTCCCTCTCTCTCTCGTGCTCTCTTTTCTTATATATTAGGGCAACTATAATATTATTTTGCTAACTTATTTTCGACTCTAGCTTATTCTCTTTCTTTTATAAAACACACCAAAACAATTCTTGTGCAAAACAAAATCATCTGCAAACGATGGCTTCTTTCTTCGTCAATCTCTTTCTTATTGTTTGGGTTTTCATCGTTAACAGATGGCTTTGGAATGCATGCTAGCAAAGTGGATGTAGTCGTTGTGAATAAGTTATCTCCAAATATAATGCTTACCTTCCATTGCAAATCTGCTGATAATGATCTTGGTGAACGTAGTTTGGCTTTTGATACTTCTTGGGATTGGTCGTTTCGTGTCAATTTTTTTGATACAACACTCTTCTGGTGGGTGGATGATAATGGTAAGTCTAGACAAGAAGGATTTCAAATTTACAAAGCCAAGAGGGATGTGGAAAGATGTCATAACTACTGTAAGTATGAAATTCGATCACCGGAGGAATCATACCTTATTTGCTATATAAATGGCCGTAGTCATGATGAGCGGTGGTATGTAACAAATGTTCTCCAATTAATGAGAAATAGATGATCAAATAAATGAGTTTTTTCTTTTTGGTGTCGAGATTTTTTATTTGGCAATTAATGAGTTATTATTATTATGTTATCTGGAGTGAAAAGAAAGAAGCTTCATTTTTCTTATCTTCATCCTCATAATAGAAATCTAAGGATAGAGACTCAAAACAACCACAGAGTGACTTCTCCTTCAATGGAAAGAAATATTTATATTGTCAAAGGCTTTCTCTCTATCTTGCATAGAATACCAGGCTTTCTAGATTTGGATTCATACATATATTAGCAATGTGAACACCATCAAAAATTCATTTGTCATTAATGAAAGCCCCATGCTAATAAGAAATAAGAAGTGACATGATAGTCTCTAGCCTCTCTGCAAGAACCTTGGATATGATCTTGTACGCACTTTTTATCTCACAGTGACGTAGAAAAGAATTAGGATTACCTCTAAATTCGTAATTTACAATCTACTTCCAAAAAACTTTCTTTTCTTTCCATATCTCAAAACTCATTTGCAATGAAGTGCTTTGTTGACCAGCTTCAACTTTTTAATTTCAATCCCACTTCTGGCCTTTGGAAGCATAGCATTAGATCATTTTACCCAACTCCTCTTTCTAACAGCAGTTGAAGACCCCCACAAGAAGTTGTGCGTGATCTTCTTAATTTCAGATGAGGAAAGCACACTACAAATCAAAATAAGTCTTTGACCTTTAGTGAGAGACCTTCTTCTCCAAGTGCTTAGTCTCCATCGGCACCTCTGGATCAACACGTCCAAAATTGGTTTGGATTTTGAACATAAGAAGGTATCCAAATACACCACAATCTTTTTATTTCAACCTATAAGTCATATATCTTGTGTGATCGTCTATGGAAAAAGTTGAAACAATACGACAACAAGATATTTACTTGACAATAGTTATGGTTCTTAAACCTATTTACTATAGGATCCATGTCAAGTAATATGGATTAACGTACAAGTGTATTTACTTTATTATAACTAAACAATTATAATGCGGAAGTAAAGTAAATAACACAAACAAGATTTTGTTAACAAGGAAACTGCAATTGTAGAAAAACCCCTGGACATAGTCCAATTTTGAATACTCTCATAATTAAGCCGATATACAAAGAACAAAAGTCAACTTCGTATAGTTGAGACCAAGTAAACTACCCCTAGTTGCTTAGTTCCCTCAATATCCCTGCGTCTTCGACCTTTTGGTCACGCGCGTGAATCACAAGACAGTTATTATTATCTTGAATTGCTTTACCCAGTAAAGTCCTATGATCTCAACTTCTTTTGATCATATTCCAAACAATAAAGGAACGAATCTATTTGGTAACCGCTCCAATAATCTTTTGTAAAAAGATATGTTGAATTGTTAACAAAGGTTCTTATATTTAATCTAATAAACTTCTTTGTCTGATAAGATCAATCCAAATCAATAACTTAGATTCTAATTCACAACTATCATATTTGAATTTTGAAGAACACCATCAAATGATAGTTGCCAATCTAGATGACTTTATGATCAAATCTGTCAAGGGATAAGTCTGATATAATTCGGATCCCATCCGATCAAGATGTGTATGCAAAATTCACAAGATACGGAAACTAATCACTTTTTCGTCTTCAAATATTCGATTATCTTTAAAGTACCTGCACACAAAAACTTAAATCCTCTTGTGATCAATCGCGCGAAGAACAGAGTCTGTTAACAATGGATTATCACAAGATGTCTTTAGATCTTACAACAGTTCCAAATATCCAGTCGATACTTTGATCTAGTTTGAGTGACCCTTATGTCAGAAGAGAAAGCTCTTAAGAATAATAAAACTAGGTGCAATCAAAGTTTCAACAACCATTAGTCAATCAAATTAATAATCGAAAACTAAAATAACAGTGTAATTTATCAAGTTTTCCACCAACGTTACTCGTAGATCTTCTTGATCCCACAAAAGTATTTAAACGAGCAGTCGTAAGAGATTTTTCCTAATTAGGGTACTTTACTCTCCTGATAGACAGCTCCACCAAAAACAACACGAATGAAGTTTGTCTGGCTCTTAAGATAGTTTGCAAAAAATGCAAACTCAACTATTTATAGACCAGGGTTGTTTGGACAACAAGGAAATTCCAAAACCGAAAATATTCTCAAGATATATGCAACAAGTACCTAATTTTGATTTTCCCATTTCCAATTATTGTCAAACAATATTTCCAAAATCTCTCATTGAAAAACTTCCAATATAAGTTTAACACATTACTAATATTCATTTTCTAGAGTTATGTTTTAATTGCTGGAAATCAAAACATAAATAATTGCAAATCTTAATTAAATGATTCTCAATATTTCGGTTTGGGGTCACCTGGAGCATCAAGGAATATCTTTAAGAAATTATGAATAAGAACTGTGCACATGTTCAAATTATGTCGACATACATAACCTTCCTATCTTAGAAAACCCTAATTCCAAACTCACACACAACCGTGAAGAGATATGTGAACTTGAGATTTGGTTTTTCCTTTGGGACCGATTCAACCATGACACCTAACATAGGTTAAGTTTTGGTTCTACCAAGTCTCCAACATAGGTAGGGATCGGTTCCACCATGTCTCCTAACATAAGTTAAGAAATTAGTTATACCAAGTTCTGAGTGTGCATCCAAACACATTGTGATTTACTCTCATTAGGAGATCTCCGGGTGCAGGCCATTAGGTCAACAAAAACATCACCTAATATCTCTCACTTAATTTTCGTTGACGACCTGCTTTTGTTCGTAAAAGATGATTTAGGAAGTGTTATAAATTCGTTCAGCTCAGCATCAGGGTTGGTAATATATTTCTCAAAATCGGGCTTATTCTTTAGTAAAGAAGTGGGTAACAAACATAAATTAAGGAATCATCTCTAGATTAATGAAAGTTAAAAAAAATAGATATAAAAGACACTCAGTAATTCCCCTCTTCATTGACACATCAAAACTAAAAACATTTGATTTTATCATTAAGAAATGGAACAAGGAGTTAAAATTAAACTGGTTAGGAAGTATTCTTTCTTAATCAAGAAAAATGAATTTAAATAAATCTATTTTATCTAGAATGCCAATATATACTATGGGTTGTTTTGTGTTACTAAAGAAAATAACGGCTAAAATAAATGCCATTCTGGTGGGGAAAACATTCTAACTTAATTTTCTATGTAAACATATATCTCAGGGAGGTTTAGGGTTTAAACAAGATAACAATGTTAACCAAACTATGATAAATAGAATTGCTTGGAGACTTGTAAGTAAACAAGAAGACCTATGGGTTAAAATTCTTAGGTGCTCTTCAATCCAAGAAAAAATGATAGATCCTCTTGGATTTGGAAATTCATATTACAAGGTATAAAAAAAATTAAGAAATTTAGTGTATGGGAGTGAGGGATGGTCAGTCAATTAATATTTGGGAAGATAAGTGGTTACCTGGGGGATACTATTTATCTGTAGCTATGTATACCTCATGATAGCTGGAATTTAACACTTGTATCAGAGTTGATAAACTCTGACACACATAAATGGAACCTTTACTTTTTGATAGTTGTTGAAATTATACAAATTAAGCTATAGGCTGCAAGAAATGGTTTTCTAGAAAAAGAAACAAGTTAAGATGGACGCTCACCAGAAATGAGATTTTTCTGTTAACTCTTTATATACTAAACTCCGGAACCCTACTAACTATGTTTCTGCACAAACAAAGAAGTTCCTGGAAATCTTTTTGGAACATGGATACTTCTCAAAGGATAAAACTTTTATCCAAAAATGCATACAAGATGCATTACCAACTAGACACAAGCTAGGATCTATTTGTAATGTAAAAACTGAATGTGTTTTTTGTAAGCATACCGTGGAAACAACTCAACATCTCTTTTTCATTATGCTTTTGCAAATAAGTGTGGATTATGACCCCGACAGTCTCGCAGGGAGAAAATTCTAACTCTTATTCTGGTAAGTCCTTTTTAGATAGTTTTACAATGAATGGAGAACAGGTAAGGAAGACTCTATTTCCATGGCGTTAGCATCTATTAAATGCTAGTTCATATGGAAAGATTGATTCTTCCAAAATTTTGAAAATAAAAAATGTTCTTCAACACAATTAGCTCTGTCAATAACAAGCTTACTAGCATCCTGTCATAACTCTCTCTAATACTACATGTACTAAGAACTCTTCAAAAGATATCTTATTGAAACTACCTAGCCTTCTATAGATACTTATAAGATCAAATGTGATGCTTCTTGGGTTTTTGCAATTTCTAACGCAAGGTTTGGTTTTATGTTGCGTAATTGGACAGGAAGTTTCAAATGGGCATAAATTGGAAGATTTTAGAGAATCATCTGCAGAAGAAGCAGAAGCTGTAGCTTTGCTACAGGCATTTAAGTTGTCCATCATCAACATCATGACAAATTTGGTCATTCTAAAGGGATAACTTAGCAACAATTACGTAGTACAAGGGAGGAATAGTACAATACAGTGACAGTATATTACAATATCTGATGAAGTAAAGTCTTTAGGAACTCATCTAGTTTCTTTTTTTGTTTATCAATCTATGGATAGGCGAGCTACGGAGCAGCCGAAATTTTAGCAAAGAAAGGGAGAAACTCAACTGTTCATCGATCATGGGTAGATGCAACACATGTTTTTCTAATTCCTAAAATATCTTTTAACTATGTAAAGGCTTATGAAGCAAACACTATAAATAATGATGTTCATGTATTACTGAAAGAAATTAATCCATCATATTCAACCATTGTTTGGGAAGCTCACTTGCAGCTGACCTCAAACAAGATTGAATCAAATGATTAGTGGATTCTCTTTGATTTTCTATTATATCTATCTTACTTTAGAAAAAAGAAAAGTGATGCTTGAATTGGTAGAATTAGCTTTAATCGCTACAATAATTGATGTATAATAAGTATTAGTGTTCGTGATGTATGGTTTCAAAAATCTAGAAGGGTTGTCATGTTATCATGTCCTGAACTATACTTATTATAATTGATGTTAGATCCTGGAAAAGTAAATCAGGGAATAATTTTCATGTAAATCTTGTATTACAATGATCTTGTAATACTAGATATATTTATATTTTCATTTTGATGTATTTGATCAAGATATTCTAAATAATATTCTCCTTGAGATTAAAAAAAAAATCTGATTATAGAGCTGGATACAGTGGCAGAGTTAGTGGGCTGGGATTTATAACAAGTTTGACGAGGCCATAGCCACGAGGCTGTGTGAAAAATTCTTTTCATTTTTGATGTTCCATGCTTGGGGCGTTTGCACCGTACTTAACTATTTAGATTAGAGCTGCACATGGGTCGGGCGGATCGGGTTTCAACTAATACCAACTACCAACCCAATTATAGTGGGTTTTTATTTTCATAATCAACCACTCTCGCTCAAGTACCGAGTAGGTTCGGGTTTAAAACCGCTTAAATCCGCTTCAGGTTGTAGCCAAACAAAATTACCGAGTTTATGTGTAAAACAGGCATGTTAGGTTTATGTGTCTCGACACAGCCGATAATTTTAGTTATGGTGCTTACAAATGGAATGTTCCTTTGGTTACTAATAACAGACGCTTGGATAAAATTCTCTTCCCCATCTTTTGGGGCCTCATGACATTGAGGTAATAATTATACGTGCTTAATATCATTTTTCCTACATTTCTTCATTTGTCCGATCGAATTGACTAATAATCCTTCTTTCTCCTGCAATCATCGTCTTCAGCACATCTGGAAACCTAGAGAGCACAACTGAATGGTTGGAAGTCGTCTTCAATATCACCAATCTAACCAGTGGGCTTATATTGGTGACTATGTGGATTGGAAACATTAAAGTAATTAAATCAGTAATTAATAATTCTGAAACTTGAGAGACTGTCTACTGCCAAGGCATATATAACATCAATCCATTAAGCAAATTGCCAAATGCCCAATAACATGTAATATTATATCAAAATACGGGCCCGGTAATTTTTGCAATACTGATATCGTAAGTTTCCATATCTACTACTACTAGGATTTCAATCAATGGACGGTTAGGATTAGCTTCTATCAATGGTCTATATTTACCGGGTTTTTCGGGCGGGTTTCTCTAATAACTAACTACCAACTCAACTATAGCGAGTTTTTATATTCATAACCAACCAGCTACGGGGGGTTCGGGTTAAAAACCCGCGGGTTTAGCGGGTACGAACGGGTTAGGGTAAGTCGAGCGGGTCTTGCTCAGCCCTAATTTAGATTGTTATTAAAATTTTCTCTTATAACGCGTTTGCATACTAGAAGTAAAAATGATTCCGCTTCTCCAAAAACTAAGTCGGAAGCGAAATTATCTTGTTTTACAAAAAGTTAACTTTTCAGTCTCTAGAATTCAT
Organism: Papaver atlanticum; assembly: GCA_023531105.1. Lineage (NCBI taxonomy): Eukaryota > Viridiplantae > Streptophyta > Magnoliopsida > Ranunculales > Papaveraceae > Papaver > Papaver atlanticum. The sequence goes on along the minus strand of JAJJMB010008687.1, from coordinate 1,211,521 downwards.
TTTAGAATTCGATAGTCAAACTGTACGAGTCAAAACTATAACTTCTCATGTGATGTCCAAACAGACTTTTTTTAACTTTTGGATGTTTTTTTAACCCGGATAGATCTAAGATCATGGCCCATGGTTTAACTTTTTTTTACTTAGGTCTGTTTTTGGGGGATCAGGTTGAAAGAGAGAAAGAAATACACAAATGAAGAAATTGAGGAGGAATTATGTAATCTGAAGGAAACTTCCTTTTCCTCCTACAGAAAGACAACTAGAGAGTGAGTGAGTTTGATTTAGGTCTGTTTTGGGGGATTAGGTTGGATGGAAGCAACAAACAAGCAATTGAAGAATCGAAAGAAATCTGAAATGGGATCGAAGGAAACTTCCTTACTTACTCCACCACCTCGTAATAGAAATCAGATGATAGAGACGCAAAACAATCACAGGGTAAATCTGTATCCCACTTTTCATCAAATTTACATTATGTTTTGCTTTCCTTTAAATTTGCCATTTCTCGGGAGTCAATTTGTATTCAGTTTGATATCGGATAATTTTTCTCTGATTATTATTTCTCTTCTTCTTTTATCTATTTTTCTCAAAAAATGGCGTCGTCTTCTTCTTCTTCTTCAATTCCAAAACCTTCTTCTTCAGTTTCGAAGTTTAGATCTTCCAAGTTTGTTCAGCAAGAACTGGCGTCGTACAAGCCAATTCTAGGACCTAAATTGGTAAGTCTCTTTTTTCAAAGATTATGGTATTCAGAGTTAAATTTGGGTCTTTTGAGACTGAGCTTGTTTTGGGGTTTTTCAAAACCCTAGAAATGAGAAATTTTTCTAACGAAATTGATGTAACTTTTGTAGTTTGATTGATTTTGCTAGAAAGTTGAATTTTTTTGGAAGATTATGCTACTACTACTACTACTACTTCCCTCATAGGGTATTCAGAGTTTCTATTTCATTACCACTTTTGTCATACAGATTATATCAGCTTTTGTGCTCATGGCTGTCTTCTTTATCTCCAACGGTGCTGCCATCCTTCACGCATCGAGAAGTGTAAGAATCCGTTTCTTATAAACCTCAACAATGCTCTATACTTTTCTGATATCTCAATTACTCTTTTCAGGTTGTAGAAATTGTTGATCGCTATGACACAGAATGCATACCAGAGAAATTTAGAAACGACACACTCAGCTACATTCAGAACGCAACAATCAGCAAATCGTGCACTAGAGATATCAAAGTAAGCTCCAGCTATTTGTTTCCCTGTTTCCATTTTGAAACTCCAAACGAAATCTCTGATTTATAACTTCATTAACTGTAGGTGCCCAAGGACATGAAGCAACCTATTTTCGTCTATTATCAACTCGGAAACTTTCACCAGAACCATCGCAGGTACGTTTGCGTTCATCAATGATTCGATATTTCACAGCCCTCTAATGCCAAGTCAAAGTACACGTACATGTAAACAATATAGATGAGGAAGAACCTGGACATTTTAATATCAGTATTTTTATGAATATGTAACGGAACTGAGAATTGCATTTAGAAGTTACAAAAAAATGGGTAAATGCCTGTTTTTATTTTTACTATCTAGGTGTTTATTTTTAATGTTTCTCTATTTCACACCCCTCTAATGCCAAGTCAAAGTACACGTACATGAAAACAAAGATGGATGCGGAAGAACTTGGTTTTTTTTTTTTTTATCAGTATCTTGTGATGAACGAGCACTTCATTTACAAGTTACAAAAAAGTGGATAAATGAATAATGTTTGTGTTTAATTGGTGATTGTCTTTGTATATTTCAGGTATGTAACAAGCAGAAGTAATGCTCAGTTAAAAGATCCCTTAAATGAGGAGGAGATAGGAACTTGTGATCCAGTAGCTAAACTTGACAATGGACAACCGATTGTCCCATGTGGTCTCATAGCCTGGAGTTTGTTCAATGATACATACAGTTTCTCCCTGGGCAACAACAAAACATTGGCAGTGAACAAAAAGGGTATTTCATGGAAGAGCGACCGGGACAGCAGATTTGATGATCAAGTTTTTCCAAAAAATTTCCAGAATGGAGTTCAAGGAGGCAAACGTCTTAACTCGAATATACCTGTAAGCATTTTATCTTCGACACCTAATGCACAAATTTACAACTTCAGTAATTAGGATTTGCTGGTTTGGTGCTAACCTTTTTTTTTTGCAACAGTTGAACCAGCATGAAGACCTCATGGTATGGATGAGGATAGCAGCTTTTCCATCGTTCAGAAAGTTGTATGGGAAGATAGAAGAGGATCTTTTTGCTGGGGACACCATCATAGTCTCTCTAGAGAACAACTACAACACGTATAGTTTCAGTGGGAAAAAGAAACTCGTTCTTTCTACCACAAGTTGGATCGGTGGCAAGAACGACTTTCTGGGGATTGCATATCTCGCCGTCGGTGGGATTTGCACAATTACAGCCATGGTTTTCACCCTTATCTATCTGGTCAGGCGCAGGTGAGAACTAATCACTAATTGTAACTCCCACACTTTTAAAATATGATATCGTCTTTCCACTTACAAATGCTGTGTTTTTTTCTTACTGACAGGCAACTCGGAGACGTGTCCATGTTGTCATGGAACAGTAATTCCACAGGGCGGCAGTAACAGGCAGAAGGGACAAGGATAGAAAGATTTATTACAAAATGATGTATAGATAACAGTATCAGAGAGACAGAGAGAGGATTTTATAGACTTTAGAGAAGATTGTATGTTCTTAGTAAAAAAATTAATAAATTCGCAGTTCATAATTTCTGACATTGTTTTCACAAATTTCAGTTTACTAGCTCCTGGAAAAATCTTCACTAATGGGGTACTGTCATGAATCATAATGTATCACATCTATAAATCTACTGCAATTTCAGGAGTCCACTTCACTTGACTTGCCTGCCAAGCAAATAGGGTTACCTTGAATTTGATTCTTACATGATCAAAGATAAAGGAGATGATATTAGGGTGGATCATTATGCTTGGTTATCCATCTTGTGCGATACTTTTGGATTTTGTATCATTATTCTTATTGCAGGTGATGTAGAGCTGTCAAATATGCAATTGAAGCCAAACGCTTGGAATGCGCTAAAGCTGCCTGTCAAAGAAAATAGGATTCCTTGGATCAGTGAAGCTTAAGGTCGGGAATTCTGACTTGACATTTTTGTGATCTTACCTTTTTAAGTATGTCGGTACCTTATTGAACTCTAAGTTGCTTCCTTTTTTTCCCCTAAATTCAGGTTCCATGGAGTAGGCTGGGCCAAGAACCTGTGTTTTGTTTACCTGGATCATACTTTGTTGTTAGTTCAACCCGCAACTAATATTGAAGGACGTACCGAGGATGGGAAGCTAAGAAGAGTAAGGTTGCACTAAAATGATTTCTATAGTTTACTAAGCTATTAACTGATTTTTAAAATTGTATACGACACCTGTGATGAATATTTCTAAACGGTGACCATATAGCAGGGAAGATGGATTCTGTCATTGGACAATTTCCCTCCCCTTGAACTTTGGAGGCCAAAGGAAAGTTCAAAGGAGCACTAGGAGCTCATTTGAAAATCAATAAAAATAATGATTCTCCAATCATATCATGGGCATTAATTTGTGACTTGTGAAAGGAGCAATGGCGGTCTTCATGTTGCTTAGTGGTATAGTAATGATTATGATGGTGTGTGATGCTAGGGTTTGGACAATAGTTTGATAAAGTTCTGATTAACAAAATCTTATTCAGTTTGATTTGTAGCTCTTTGATTGCGAACAGTAGATACAATTTGCCTAATCTTGTTTCAGAATATGTCCTGTCTGGGATCCTTAATCAACACGACAATTGGGAATTTGAAGCTCTCCATTACCAATGTGCAGACTAGATACGAGGATCTGGAGAGGTAAATGACTTTTGCTAGTTCACTTTATATAAATTTCAGATATTTTAGCAGCTTAACAACTGCTTTGCAGCTGGTGTAACAGTTTCTGCTGAGATGGTCGACGATCATGGTGGAGAAACTTTTTTCACATGAGGTGCTCTACAGTGCATTCAAATGGTATTAATGTCATTGCATATAATTATTGGACTGCAATGACCTGTATCACCATTATAAACTATTTATAAAGCAGACATTATGAGAATACTTTACATTCTAAGAGCCATTGAATGCGATCTTATATGTGAGCCAATACCCTGATCAGGAAATTAGTTCATACAACAGATAAACTGTATTTATCAGAAAGGAAATTTGGTAATGCACACTTACTGCATGACTAAGGGGCACTAGAAATGATAGTAACTTTTTATGTAATTGTCTTATCAGCGCATTTTCCCGTTTGTAACTTCGTGTTTGTTCATATAGTTTTCTTTTTCGTTCTTGATTCAATTGTACTTTTCTCATGTTTACTGAGTTTGATTTCTGTGTTTTTCTTTTTTGATTCAGGATCCAGAATTTGCAGAATTCTTGGAAGCTCGTGCTGATGAACTTGAGCAAGATAGTGATTATAGTGTAAGTTTTTTGAGCTGTCATACCTTCTTTGTATTGTGCTAATCTTAGAGTTGTTTGGAATGAGAATTCTACCAAAAGATTTTTTTTTTTTTTAATAAATTGCTGGGGTTATATGTAATCTGTTACTTGATTTGCTTCAACAGCGAGAGTTATGAAATCTGTATTGTCCTCGTTAGACTGTTTTTTCAATATTTTTGGGTTTGGTTGTGGCAGGATCCTGATGAAGAAACTGAAACTGGTGATCAGGAAATGGTGGAAGCTGGTTCCAGCATTGGCAAGCCTTTGACTACTGCAATAATTGATACCTGGTGTCGACTGGTTTTAGAGGAAAAGAACTTCTTGTCTGTTCTTCCTAATCTCTTGAATGCATACCGAGCTGCCTGTCAATATGGATCTGGTGATGCCACAGAGTCGCAAGACGTTTGTTAAGATAGTGAACTTTACCTTTCGTGAAGCCGATAACATATTTTGAACACATTTAGAAATCCCGAGCCCTGACTGCGAGAAACATACTGTTTTGGGGTTGAAGAAAACTCAAAAATGGAAAGACTCAGAGCCTCTGATTCAGTCTTATCTGAGTAGTACAATTATCTTTCTCAACCACGTCACTGACTCCGAGATACTTGCATTTGCTCTAACCCCCGTCTGAGAGCTTCGACCATATTCTTTGCTGCATTTCCGTCACTAACTCATCAAGGTATTTCCATGCATGGTTCTGTTTTCTTTGGTTATTTAATTGTTAAAACTTACTATGGTTCTGTTTTCTAATCATTGATGGCTGAGAATATCTACCAAACTAGTGGTGAATTGTAATACTAAGAGTGACCTCTTGGAAACTCAGGAAGGCAATGGTCCATGGTGTGAAATACGTCACCATGAAGATCTCCTGACCAGAAATTGCCTGATCGTTAAACTCCAAATATTAACAACAAAAGTTGCTTTAGAATCACCATTAAAACTGAATCAACGTTTTGTTGTGGCTAGAAATTCGGAATGGGGTAAAGGCTGGGATAAACCTCATGAGCTTAAGCATCTTTCCTTGTGGTTTACATTTGGCCCCCTAGCACTAATGAAGGCAACTTGACATGCAAAAGCTTTCATCTTCTTCTTTTCCTCGTGATACTTAAATTTGAGTGCAGGTGACAGTTCATCTCTGGGCAACTGGGGAAAGAAAAGTTCCATCTGCATCATTTCTTATCATGCGTGATGCTGCTACGCAGTTGAGTTTAAACTGTCTCGAGTTCTGCTTGATAAAAAGATACAAGGCCTTTATTGCACGAAGCAAGTTTTTGGAGCCCACAAATTTGTAACACATAAGATTTCTTGCGGACTCCCTTGCCGAGCTTTATTCTCTAGATGTTCCGAGATCATGTAGCAAGGCATTGGTATCTATCCAGCAACTAGCCACAATATTACGGCAGTGCCTTCACACAAAGGAAAAGGTAAATACTTATATTTTCATCCATAAGCTAAGACATTGATTATAATATTTATATTTTTAATTTACAAATTTTGCTTGAACCTTAGGTACCCATCTGTTTATTGTTGTTAACTCGTGCACAAGCAATATTGTTAGGGTGGGATTACAGACGATTCATTCTTTTCTGTTAAGTTCTTTTGTTTGAATTTTGATGCTCATTTGTGTACGAAACCGGGGTTCTTTTAAGTTGCATACTGCTAACACCCAGGTGTTTGCGTCTTCAGGAAACGATGGAGAAGATATATAGCTGGCAATACATCAATTGTGTGGATTTGTGGGTTAAGTATGTCTGCGCAAACGTTGAAGATAATGACCTTCAAATCAGCTTTCAAGTTCTTCTAGGGACTTCATCCCTGTGACATCTTTGGTGCTCGACTCTTTGGAGTACATTGGAACTGGCAAGCCAGATGCAAAAAATCTGCAAAACCCTTTGACATGTCATTTGCACTAAAGGTTATATGACCTGAGAGTTTGATTTTTTAATATTGTTTGTTGAAGTTATGGTAGGCTGATAAGATTCAGTTTTTGATGTAGGTCCCAAAGCAGTGGCTGAAATCACGCCTCTTCCAAGAAGAGTGTGCCTTATCTGTAATTGAGTTGCTTTCAGCTCACTTTGCTCAGTGGAGCTACCATATATCATTTCCTGAACTGGCAGCGATTCCCCTTATTCGTCTGAGAAAGTTCAATGAGAAAATTACTGTTGAAAGTCTTCGACGTCCCGTGAAACGTCTAATAGATATGGTACATCTATCTCCCCAGTGTGCCTCAGATTAACTTTCTAGGCTTTAGCCTCATGACATTATTTCATCGGATAAATTTATGGTAATGCAGGTTGAGCAGAATATTGAGTTTGTGAACAGGAAAAGAGAAGAAATCTCCTTTTCACCAAAAGATAAGGTAGCCGTTGACTCTTTTCTTCAGGAGGTTGGGTTTCTTTTTTTTCTTTTTTTTTTGTTTTCTTTAAATCAAGAATGTGCTCGCAAATGCTTACTCGGTGTCTTGAATGATTTTTGTGCAGATCAAAGCGGACAGCAAGCAGACTCCTTTTACTCAATATTATACTGATATCATTAAAAGAAGCCTCTCCAGAAGTTCAGTCATGCAAAGGTATAATATTCTAATGAATCTAATCCGCAAACATTGTTTTAGTTCCTTCATGTTTTAAGCTCAACTCAAGTACAGTGCACAATCTATTTTTATAGTAAACCTGAAATAAGATGTGCATGTGGACGAGAGTTGTTGGCATAAAACATTCGCTTTGAAGTGAACCTTGGGGTTCATTATTTCCCCTTCTGTTTACCCTCAAATATCTGTTTTCGGCTCTAACTACTCTAATTATACAGATACAGTAAAGCAGCACAGAAGAAATTGAAGAAAGGGAAGGCCAATGTTCCCAAAAAGAGCACAAATAAGGAGAATGCTGAGAAAAGCTTGGATTCAGTGAATCAGCTCCAAAGAAATCAACTGGAGAGGAAAAGTTGACAACAGTTGACCATGGCAACAACGCTGCGGATAACAACAGATGGTTCGAGACAAAGAAAAGCTGATCCAATGGTTCAAATGTCAAATGGGAGAAGAGATGTAAGGAAAGTGAAGAAGATGAAAACTTAAGGATGAGCAATGACATATTCACGCGAAATCTAGAATCCCAATTATTCTTTTTTGTATCCTGAGAAATATAAATCCATTAGATACACTATTTGCAAGTGTGGTTGGAAATTATTTTTAGTGCAGTAGTTTCCTCCAGGGGTTAATTTTTCAGTAAATAACTGAGGCAATATGGGCGAGTATGCCAGGAGCCAAGAGCAAAAATGTGGCTCATTATATCAACTGTTGGAAGCAGGCAAGTCATGCTCACTCATACTTGCAAAGTTAACATCTCAATGTAACCATCACAAACAGGCCTGTAACTCACTTCAGTTGCCACACATATGCCCCTATGACAGCAAGCCAGGCCATGTGATAGCCGGAGCAGGCAACCTACATCTATCGGAAATTCCAGATTCTTATCCTCTCCAGGGACATTAAAGGATAATTGTATATGTTTGTCATTAAACCACTGTTGAAGTGTGCAAAACAGAACTATGTGTGTTTTGATGATACTGTTTTTTTCTTTTTTTAATGAAAATACTGGGGTTGACCCATAAAATAGATGAAGACTTTCGTATTTTTCTCATTTTTTTCTTCCCGCATCAAAATCAACCACCAGAAACAAGGAAGGGGATTGTAAGAAATGATCCCACTATTAGTAGCCGATTCACAGAATAATCACACAGCTACAAACACTTTATAAAATGGTCATAAAACCGTTAGGAAGGGAGTTAAGTGGTGAATCACAATTAAATAGGCCAACCAAATTACCAATTTGTCCCTCCAGCGTGATTTTCATTAGTGTTGTAGTAGGTGGTGCTATCTGGTAGTGGTGGTACCGCCACTTATATAGAATTCATGATCGTCACATTGCATTGAGGATCGTTATATCCATTCATCTAAAAGGTTCATCGCTTCTCTTCTGGGGTTTAACTAAGCTTCTGAAGCTTCCACCACCACCATCACCACTTCATCACCTCCACCTCAATCAATTTGGAAGGGTATTTCAAGAGATGGCATTTTAAAAAAAGATAACACCGTTTTATTTAAAAGTGTTAAATCAGATGGAAAAAGACTATTGTCCAAATCAAATTAGAAAGTACTGTCAATTTGTAAACACAAATTCAAAAGCATGACCCTTTTGTAATTGACCCAACAACGAACAAAAAATTAAGAGATTTAAATATTTTAATAATTATTGTTACGGTATATATATGGAAAAAAAATAAAAATCTCTCCATATTCCTCATCGTTGTGAAAACTCCTAAACTGGGAACCAAGGAAGTAATCGTTAAGCAGAGATGATTCCATTATTATCCATGAGATTGTAATAATTCAATGAAATAATTAATTGATTTGATTTGATTTTCTGTTTCTCACTGGAACATATTTCTTTCAAACTGATGGCCATTTATACAGCAAATAAGGCACTCCTCCTTTATAACGATATACACCATCAGGTCGAATCGCATGTCTACAATAATAATGACATCTCTTGAAATCCCTTTTAGCTTTGAAAATCTGAAATCCTTCTTGCCTGGGCTTACCATTTTCCTCGACCCACCAAAAGTTACACCAGTAGAGCGTTGTATCGAAAAAATTGATATGGAACGACCATCCCCAAGCGTCATTAAAAGCTAGACTACGTTCACCAAGATCATCATCTGCAGATTTGCAACGGAAGGTAAGCGTTGTATTTGGAGATAAATCATTCATCAAGTTTACTTCCGTTTTCTTGTTGTACCATCCGAAGCCATCCGTTACCGATGAAAACCCAAACAACATTGTTGAAACAACAAGAAGGAATTTTGCAGACACAAGACTATGATTGATATAGAAACGAGCCATTGTTTGTAGTTAGTTTTGTTTTGCACAAAAGCTCGCTAATTTATAGTGCTTGGGTATTGAAAAAGGAAAAATATCATTAATTTCCCATTAAAAACGAATAATCTTGCTTTGTCATGCAATCAACAAAATTTTCATCGGAGTAGTCGATAAGGATCGTTCAAAACTGGAAAGAAAACAATAATCATCATTAATTTTTCGATTAATGGCTAATTTATTTTGTATTGTTATCTAATGAACTGTCACATTAATTAGGTCAGATCGAAGGATGTGGCTCTAAAGCCGGACCTTTGTGACCATTAGAGCATCTTCAATACATCGGATTTAAGTTCTTTTCCATTCAATTTTCATCTCCGGTGCAAGTGTAAAGGTCATCAAAAATGATGACATATAAAGGAGAAAGTCTAAATAAGATTTTCTTCATGACCCCGGGACTTAAATTCACATCATCGTTTGTCTATACTAGTTTCTGTTTCTTGCTTATGGAACATTAGAAGAAAATGTCAGAGTCACTAAATTCTAACCACTGGTAACCAAGTAAAGTTTTTTAATAAGCAGTTCTCTACTTATACTTTTGTTTATCTATGTTTCCAGATTTCAGAATTGATCATTTTTTTTTGAGTGACGCAGCATTGTGAATAGCTTCATCAATTTTATACGTAACAAATGATGTGAAGGGTAAATGCACTGCGGAATCTTAGGATGTTGTCATTGTTGGGTAACTCGACGCATAAAGTGGGGCCAGAATATATTTTTGGCAACATTAAATTTTTTGAAATAATTATTTTAGGAAATTAAAAAAAAAATCCTTTAAAGAAAAATTGTGGGGCCAGAAAATAATTTCCACCTTTTCTATTGGGCAACGTTAACAAAAAGTTTCCATTAAAAAGTTTGATGGGCCCAGAATCAACCAAAAACCCCGGTGAATGAGATTGAAAGTAGGGGTGAGCAAGGGCTTGTATGGACCGGTTTTCACCTCATCCGCATCCAATCCAATGCACTGCGGATTTTAAATTTGGCATCCACATCTAATCTAGATCCAACGGATTTGCATCTAATGGATGCACGGTTGGACAGATTGGATGCGGATAATCCAATGGATTTGTTTTAGTTAAAATTTATAGTAAAGAAAATAAAGCCAACACAAATGACTCCTTATAAAACTTATATATCCTAAATATGTATACGAATATAAAATGCCATGTGCAACACCCCAAACAAATACCTTTAATAAATCCTAAATGATCCACAGTATTTTCTAGAATAATATAAATGCCCTTAATTTAACGGATATGGATGTCCAATGGATTTTCAAGGTTGAATTCGAGCCCGATCCATAATTCGTTGGATTTCAAAAATTCCATCCGCATCCAACCCATTAACGAACGGTCCGGGCATCCATCCGTAAAAGAACGGCTGGTCCCGGTTAAATCCGCGGATTATGGGCCAAATGCTCACCCCTAATTGAAAGACTGTTATTCCAAAACAAAATGGTTCCACAACCAAAAGACTTGAGACATTAAGCAAATTGGTGATAATAGTAGGATTGAAAGACTGATATTCCAAACGAATTGGTCTTGAAGCCAAAAGATTTAAGACACTAAGAAAATAATACTAAGCAAAGAGGAATAAAAGCCCGAAACTGAAATTTCGTATATAAATTGCTCTAACAAAATGAATTCTCAAAACTCATTAACACTCCAAAAATGTACTAATAGAGACAACCCAACCATACTACTGGGAAAAAAAATCACCTTTTTCTCTAGAGCGCCCAATGCTTCAGCAAAAAAGAAAGTGGGCACCTGACTCTAAAATTCTTTTCCATTTTCTAACTTGACTGTAAGGTTCATTGTAGCAACACAACTATACTATCTACAACTACACTACAATGTTAATCCATCATCGTGTTTTCTAGAGGAGTCAATGTCTTAGTTTCTTAGTCTCCATTGTGGAAACAGTAATAACTACATTGTTCTGCAGAAACAAAGATAGTCATTTTCCAATAATACAGTTCATAAACTTGATTAAATGTTTATTTTATTCTGTTAAGTGATATTTAGTGGGATAAGTTGAGATCACTCCATATCATATTCATGGACCTGTATAACAGTAGTTCTTTATTAAAGCAAAGGAATACCGATGTTAATGATATTTATAGTTTTCCATTATCAGTTTATAGTGTCATAACCCACGGTGTCTAAAAAATTTCAGAAGTGCAAAAGCCAACCATACACATGTATCGTATCCGAGAGTCTCTATATGTCTCACCGGTAGACCTGTATGTGAAAATACACGTACTGACTTCCGCCAGCGATTATTTCGATCCCCATAATGAGCAGTACCAACACAGTTTCTATGATTAATGAGAAATTTCATAAACACATAATGTATTGATGAAAATGGGGACAGATACATTATAATGCAGTATATAGTTGATTGATCCATGAACCTTCAGTATGTTGGTCACAATATAGATGTCTCCAACAGCTGAAACACTATCAATTATTTGTAATAGCCAGCATAATACCTATTTCCCTTTTTCGATCTATTTGCATATTCTTCGTCAAAAATATCCCCTTTACATGCAAAATAAGAAACCTAATTGAAGAAATACCGAATTGTAAGGTCTCTTGAATATGACTACCAGCTATGTAATAAAGTACGTTGAAGCAACCTGCAAATGGATTAACAACTTGCCAATACTTGCCAAATAAGGCTTAAGGGAATCCGATCAGAGTGCACCACTAGCATTAGCAAATAACCAATTTAAAAATATTCAAATCTTGATAACAATAAAATCATTCTAAGCAAGTAATGCAGTTCTGCCTAATGTGTGTTCTAAGCTCAGGAAATATCTAATAGAACCTTATTTTAGAGGAGTAGAAATGGTGCAACTGTTCAACTTTATTAATGTACATGTTCTTTTTTAGATTTTTTATCTGGACTAAGGATGTAGATGTTTTCAGAATACCATCGAGTGCACTATAAATTCCAAAACTTCGTATAGATGAACAAATTTGTAGTCTTGACTGATCCGAGCATGGTAGTTTTCTGATGTATGAAAAAGTTGTCTCCTGCTATGTCATCTTTAATTAAGCACAAGTTATCTTTTATTGTTTTCCATTAAGAGAACAAATATTTTCCTTGATCGTCTTAGGTGGTTTAGTCAAACAATTTACAAGAAATTGGGTCCTTTGTAAGTCTCATGTCTTGAAGGTTCGTTATCAACGGTGGTGAATAGGATGCATGGTGATTGAGCCATAGAGTAGACTATCTAAAGTTGATATTCCATTGAGATTAAGCCTTTCTAACACGAATCTTTTTAGTTGGTAACTTAAAATTTCGTTTGTAATTTCGTCATGTCCAAGTCCTTTTAAACTATACATATAATATAGTTTGACTGCTAAAGAAATAGTTTGATTACTCAAGGGTATCAAACTTTCTTATACATTAAAAATAATCAAACAAATCAAGAATTTTTCGAAAATGTTTAAATGTATATAGGCAACGGGAGCGGGCGAAGCCCCGCCACACCAATCGACGATTCCCACCGGATCCGGTGTTTAGCACGGGTTACATACTAGTGTATATAAAAGTTAATCATCTGTTTAAAGACCGCAAGCAATGGTACCTCAAAAAGATGGGAAAAGACTTGCGTCAAAGGCTTTGGACTTATTCCAAGTTTGATGATCGTGGATGTGTAAGAGATAGAGTCATTGAGTAGATTTGGTAGTTTGATATCGACGCCGGGCCGCAGTAGATGTGCAAGGTTTTTGGCATTCCAGAATTTGTCCCAACGGAAGTCGGTATCAGCAAGAATTGAACTTTCACCTTGATTATCTTCAGTTTACTCCATGGGAAAATGAATCTTCCCAATTTCTTAAGCTGGATTGGTTCGTGGAATGGATAATTTCTTTAGCATTATGCTCCAGAAATTATTCAGTCAACAATTCAAGAAAAGTTGTGCATTAAATCTTTGCACACACACACAAACCATACAAATTGATAAAACCTCTGAACTAATATTCTGCATGATAACTTTGCTCATAAGAAAATATTGGCCAATTAAGTTTCCTAACAACTATAATCAGAGGTAGAAAGGTGATCAAAAGAAAGGAATAAGACTTCAAGATTGCGAAGACTACTATTATGTAGTTGAAGTTAACAACTATAATTGGCAATAGCAACACCAGGTTTCTCAACCAACTGCAACACTTTATTCTTCAACTGCTTCTTGTGTTGCATCTGTGCAAAGCCATGGACTGTAGATATTACTTCACTTGGTACCTCTCTTAGCTCTCTTCTGCACGTTGGAGACTAACTCACACCTGCTATCAATGCTATGCCTAATACTTCATCAACTGTGCCTACTACTTCTGGACTACTATCTCTCATATTTGCATCACCTACTCCTGTTGTGTAAGTGTCTGGCATACTTTCTTCCTGTTGCTTTATGGCGTGTGCTGAGCAATCCTCCCATATGGCCTGCTTGCAATGGAACAGAAAATGTGCAATCTCTCTCCACTGGAGCTGTTTCACTTGGTCCATATATCTGTGATGAGTGTTTAAGTGTGCAGGTTGTATTTTTCTGTGCAATCTCAAGACGTCTGTTCCAGACCTCTTGCGATTGAGGGAGGGGAATAGAATGTATGCAATAGAGTGTATGTGAGAGTTCTGTTGTGTAAGTGTGTGTAACACAGGTGAGTGTGTCGGTGTACTACTCTGGATGTCAAGTATATATGCTCAGACTGTCTCTGAGTGGAGTCAGGTTAGTATAAGTCACCATGATTCTTTAAAAGAAGATCATGTCACACATATTGGTGCCCATAGACTTGTGGTGGTAACATTGATTTTTATTGAGCTGCAGGTGTTTTACTGACTTGGATGATCCTCGGCTTCCATGTGATACTGCAGTAAAGAAAATGGTGGCATAGTCAGACAAGTAAGTATTAATGAATATGCTTAGTTTTCTTATAATAGACTTTTCCCTTCAACTACAACCACAGTGTCTGGCATTCTTTTGATTGATAAAAATGTTTAGTTTTCCTTCATCTGCTGAATCTGAATTACAGACACAAAAATCCTTCTAAACTTATGCAAACAAGTGCAATTGCTCTATTGATTCCTTGTCTTGCTAGTGTTATAATCCAGTGGCCTTGTCACAAGTATAAAAAGTTGAAAAGATAAACACAGACAATATATAAAAAAGTGAATTTTCATTGAAGAAATGAGAACCAAAAGCCCAGTCCATGGACTAAATTAGAAAACTGTGTAATCAGAGACAGTAAAGAAACTGATAGTATGTGTTTATTTTGAAGAACTTGGGAACAAACACATAAATATCACAAAATCAGGAGATATGAATAGTAAATTGGATTGTTTTGTAATCTGGAACCTTTTTACAGAAGTTAACTCTAACTGCTTACAATCTTCATCATCTGGAGAAGTTAGGAGGGAGTGCAACAACTTGTCCGCCATCAGAAATCTTGTTAACTGCATTTGCAAAAGTGAATCCAAGAGCCTTTCCAACTGGCACAGCAACGGCGTTTCCCACTAGGAAATACCTACAATGCACAGAGAACCGGTAGACACACTTCCAAAGAAAACCAAGAAGAAACATTTAAAATAGAAAAACAATCAACAATCAACAACCACAAGTATACCTCTGTTTAATGGTCCCAAAAAGCCGATAAAAATCAGGGAAGCCCTGAAGTCGGGCATTTTCCCTAACTGACATAACCCGATCTAGATCAGGATGTAAGATTATCTGACAAAACCCCCACATTAAGTCAAACAATTGAATCAACTAATATTTTGCAAACCCATAACTTAAGAGAAGGCGTTGGACATCTTTAAGAATCAACGACTAATGAAGTAACAAAAACTAAGGATAACTTTAAATCATGAGATGTATCCACAATTTTTACTGTTACCCTGTCCTCCTTAAACATCAAACCACATCCCACTAACATAGCATTTTTGTTATCCAAACTTCTATATCCAGTTACCTAAATGCTCAAAACACTCCATCCAAAACAAGATTTGCATAAACAGGAAAGTAGGTTCACCTGGTTGTGGGGTTCAGCCCTTCCCACAACAGTAGATACGATCTCATCCCACCAGAATCGCCCAAACCGCCTGCAATCCAACCAGATATGATAAGCAAGACAACCAGATATGATATTTCGTGGGCGCGAAATTATGAAATTCAAATTTTCGTTCTGTTTTTGGTAAATTATAAAAATTTGACGTGTAATTAGGTGACTCGGTGATGGAATGATCCAACGGTAGATGTTTGTTGTATGTGGTTTGAGAAATGTAAGATTGGTTGTATGATAGCAGATTTTCTAATGAGTCAATTAGATGAACGGTAGAGATATGGTAAGTACTATAATTTTGATAGGTCGGGAATGTATAGGATTGAAATTAGTTACCTGAAAAAGCTGACACTACCAACTGTTTATCGGATTGGATTGAGATTTTTGTATGGTAGTGGGGATCGTGGAGTGTGCACATTTTACAGCAAGAGGTGGCTGCCAGGATCGGTTAGAGATTATGGCGGGAGCGACATTTTAGGCCTTTACAGCCGATGAGGTGGTGCTGCAAGTGGACATTGCCTTGAAACGGCATAGGTGGTCTTAGGGGCAACTGCCCCCTCTTCTTTTTTTTGTATTGCATTTTGCACTCCATGAATGTGACAACTGAGTTGGCTTCAAACCATTAATCAAATGAGCCACATTTTTGCTCCTGAGCTCCTGGCGTACTTGCCACTATTTCCTCATACCCGCAGTTATTTGTTTTCAATACCCCCAGGCAGCCACCAGAATGGTTTCTGACCACAATAGCTGCTGCAGATGTTGTTGTAAGAGGAAGTAGCCCTGTCCGTATTGATGGTGCAACTGAATCAGAATTCTTACTTGTAAGTTGTGGACAGCGCATTTAACAAAGATAATATCAAGCTGGGAAATAATATTATAGAACAAATTGCAAGTCAATTTACTTAAAACTTCTTCTCAAAATAAGTCAGATAAGAATTTAGTCACTTCAACTATCAATCTTATCCGCCACTTCCATTGACATCGTTGAATTAACATTGTCTTTGGTCCCAAGGGAACTGTTTTTTTGAAAAACCACAGATTGTTTTTCATTTTGGTTTAGGATTGTTTTCATTCCAAGAGCCTCTACTGATTTACATACTGTATTAAAATATGAACTATTCTGATTTTCTATGTATTGGCATTCAGGTCTCTAAACAAAGCATTGTGCGCATTTAAAAATCTCTCCCTAGCTGTCGTAGAAATTGTAGAAAGGTAAGGCATTAAGCGAATAATAAAAGTGTTATCACTCGTTCAATTCTAACTTCAGATGAAGAAGATATACCGAACAATATGATTTTGTTTTCGATTTAGTGTATTATGACAACTTCCCTACAGGTGTATGCTCCAACCCGTCTTTTTTGCCCACAAAATTGCTTCAAGAAGGATCTGCCTCGCATTCCACAGAAGGTATATTCCTGCAAAAAATTCCTGCATATTAGTCCCATTCCAGAAAAGTAGTTTGAATCTATAAATGATGCATCAAAGTTTATTTTGTTGATAATATGGACGTCTGGAGGACTTAATTTTGGAGTTACATCCTGTTTTAAATTCTGACTAGAATTGAATTGTAACAGATGGAAATGACTCTTGCTAATTCAGTTTCCTGTACCCTGCGCATTGTCAAAGAGTCTAGCACATTTACATTTCCAAATGCGCCACCCTATATATAAAATTTACAGTTCGAAAGTTATTCCATAATTGAGTGTTATTTATGTTGAACAGAGAACATAACCATAAATGGCAATCCACATTCTGAAACTGAGAAGAGATGTGACTACCAACAAAATCCAATAGTTTTTTAGACACAACACAATTGAACTTTAGGATTGTTTTCATTTATGGCCTAAATGTTAAGTCCCACTTCGTAAAAACCACAGATTCTTGCTGGATACTTAAACTCAGCCACGAACTACATAAACAGGAGCTGTGGAGTAGTGTCGTTTGGGGTAGGTAGGTAGGTAGGGGCAGCGCTAGCCTGTACTCTGTTAGTCACGTTTACATTACTACTTTAAATTATAACGTGCTGCGCTGCCATGGTCAAGGAAATGAAGCTTACTAATGTTCTCACTGAGACAAATAATTTGGCAGTAGCGAAGTCTATATATGATGCATTTCCTGGTACACACTGAGACAATCACGACATTGTATTATAAATAAAGCATCACCTTTTGGGTATTACGCCTGGGTCAGTCTTTTTTGCTAAAAGATCGTGTAACAACTAACATCAAAGCTGATACCGTAGCCAAAGCAGCTAGGATTACTCTCCCAGCTATCCTGGATAAACTTGTAAAGGGAGATTGGACTGCGGAAACTTGATCTTTCCAGTCTAATATAGTTGTGGTTTGTTTGTGTCCAAAAAATAAAATACAAATGGAAACATGTTGACTGACAATAGTTTCAGATCCTAAGCTAACATTGTCTGGTAGCATATCTGCTTGAATGTTAGATTCACCGAATTCTCAAGAATAGTTTCACCAAATTCTGAGGTTTGGCCCCTTAAATTTCTCTATTAAAAGACTGACCTACTCATAGCAAAAGTGTGCAAATTAAGACCAAAACTGAATGACAATCATGCCAAGCAAAACACATATCCAAATACCGACAGCATAAAAAGTTATGGACCTGGAGCAAAACTACAGTTAATCAAATGGTAACATTAAGATCAGTATCAACTGTTCAATTAGGTGTGCTCGCTCAGCTATTATAAGTGAAACACAAGTACTTACCATACCTATTAGGGTAAGCTAAACATGACCAGATCATCAAGTAAGGTTAATGTTCTTACCATTGAAGTAGCGAACCAGTTTGAAAATTGTGCATATATTGGAGGCTCTCCAGCATCTCAGCCTTATACATTTTAAGCAACCCACCATTGACCTTAGTCCAATTAGGCACACGGCTAATGTCATCCAACAAAGGCCAATGCTCAGCAAATACTCCCTTCTTCTTTTTCTTCACAAACGCAATACAGAAAAATTATCCAATATATCCTGAAACTGAATCGACTTCGGCTTCATATACTTATGATCAATCAATTGCGACGAACCGAATATAAACGGAAGAAAAATGATAATTATCAAGACCCGAAAAATCCATGCCTACTACTCCCCGGTTCAAGATCATAAACGGTTTGTAATTTCCTCGTGACATTAAGATACTTGACATAAACTCTAGAAACAACAGCTTGAAAATCCTCTTCCTTAACAACTCCCATTCTTGCTAAACAGTTTATCCAAGCAACAAAATTAAGCTCATGATTAGTACCATAATCAAGTTTAGCAAAATTCCCAAATGAATCAGTAAAGTATGGAACAAGCTCTTTAGTCCTCATTTTAAGATCTTCAGGTAAAAATTTCAAAATCAAAGCCTCAGAATCTGCAAGTAATCTATCATACCAATCTCTATATGCGAAATTCCCATACTTGTTGGTTTGTTGAATCGGCGGAATCTCATCTACCCAACTCGCGAGAGTATCCAATACAGAACAGATAGAAATTAGGGTTTCCGATTCATGACGACACGATTCTGAAAGTTTCTTCCCACGGATCGATTCGCTTAACAAAACGATGAATCCTCAGAAGACCGGATTTGATGAACTGAGCCATATCATCTGGGTGACCAATTTTCTTAGATGGAGTTAGAAATTCATGAGGGAGTGAAATTACTGAGACTTTTTTTGATTTGGGAACTGGAGTGTTGATGATAGCTTGATGTGAGTGGTTTGGTGGGAGACTGAGAGGTCGAGCACGGATTCGTCTGTCATTTGATGGTGGTGGTGAGGTTGAGGATGAAAGTGGTTGTGGTGGTGGGATTTCAGCTGGACCACCGCCGTTACAACATGTTGCGGTTGTGGTGGTGGGGGTGGTGGTGGAATGCGGAAGGAAGTCATGGATTGTTGTTGATGATGGCGGCGGAGATGGTGGTGGTGGCGGGGTTCGGCTCGATTCGTCTTCGACGGGGGTTTTCAGGGCTGCGGAGGGGGATTGTGGTGGTTCCATTTATTCTGAGTGAGTGGTGGATTTTTTTCTTGGTATTTAGAGACCTAGTTCCCGCCAGGGAAATGACATAAGAGGCCAACCGAAACTTTGTTGGACTTGGGCTTTATGTTTTGTATAATGTAGTGGAAGTGTATAAGGTGGATCAAAGATCCAAAAAAACTAGGGGTGTGCAACAGACGGACGGTTGCGGATTAGAGGTCACCCGCAACCAAACTGTTAAAGTTGCGGATTTGGAAAATTGAACCGTGACCGGTCCAATCACCCGCGGATTTGACCTATGCGGATCAGCGGATTGTATGGGCCGGATGCGGATTAACCGCGGATTTAGTCCAAAAAATATATATATAAATCAAGTAATAGGAGAATCAGGTTTGAGTTTCGAGGGTGTTCTCTAGTTATTTTCAACAGTCAAATAGATGTTCCCTTGTTTAATCTAAACACGGAATCACCTGCAATTGAAGCTCAAAACGAGGGCATAAAGAAAGCTGGTGTTGCAGATGTCGAACCAAACAATGAAAAACCACCACCTGCGTTATAAAGTGAGCAAAAAAAAAAACTTACTCTTCTTCTTCCTTCACTTCTGATGCAGGAACTTGTTGCTTTATAAGCACTTAAGACTTGGACGTGGTTGAGCTAATATCTCAGTATCTTGATATTCATGATTGTATGCGTTCACTGAATGTATGATTCTCAACTGAGTGTACTTATGCGTTTCCACTTTATCTTTATATTCGTCAAATACAATTTCATTGTTTGATTAATTTGATGGTTTCTTTTTCGTTATAGTAACACTAATACTTTTTTCTAGCGTTGTGTGGTTGAAGCTGGTGTGATATACATATAAAAATTACAATAAATTACAATATGAGAGTGCCTTCCAAGTGCAGTGGTAAGGTAATTATAACATTTTCCCTCGCATGTATGTTTTGAATCATCGATTTAGGTTTTAAAATTGAACCTTCCAATATTCTCCTTAGTAGTTTTATGAAATTCCTTCACTACCCTACGGTGCGGATAAATCCGCGGATTTACAAAACCAACCGCAACCAAACCGTTAAACCTTGCGGATTTGAGAACTCACCCGTGTACGGCCCATAGACTCTTGCGGATTGGTTTTCACCCGCAATTTTGCGGACGGTTGCGGGTGAAATCCGCGGTTTCGGTTTTTCTGCACACCCCTAAAAAAAACCATGAAAACTTGTCTAAAATTAGAGAATAATAGCTAAGAAAAATTAATTAATTTGAATAATAGCTAAGGAAAAATAATTTAATAAATCAAATAATAATGTGAGACCTTTTTACATAAACATCAAACAACAGTTATGGGGTAATTTACTTAGCTAGATGTCTTACATCGTAATTGTGCAAAATTATGCCTAATGAGCCCGAGCCCAGCAACGCTGGTCGAAATTCGTCAGTACACCACTCGTTAAACGTAATGACGTGACCTTGAAGCTTCGCTTCACACCAGAAAAATGTACGTTTGTTTATCGATGTAAGGATGTTTAGTGAGCATGATGATTTAAACGTAGCTTTCACGCATTTCCAATTCATCCTTGTTTTATGAAGGGTTAAATCCCATAAAGGCTAATGTATTCTTGCATGCCTCACTGGACTTGGAGTCATGTCCAGGCATAAGGCATGCTTTGTACTTGCACATAGGTCATTGTATGCCTATTTCCAGCTCCTTTACTTTGTTTCGGCATTGCTGAAAGCATGTACTTATCTTGCTCGTGTTACGTGTGCATCAGCCTGGCTCATGTTGTAATTGCCTTGCATCATCCTTGTGATGCAAGCTCCCCTAACTTGCATACCGATTTAGCTTCCTTCTTTGGTAATGCCCTATTCGCAATTGGTGCGTGCCTACTTCGGATGGTTTGATAGGATGTATGAGCATCAAAGGAATGGACTACAACTTACCTCATCACGTATGGAAACAATCATCTCTTGCATTGTATTGCCGATCTAGATGAAATGAGTTACCATAATGTCGCAATCAGCTCGCAATTAGATGATATGAGCGACAAAGGTGCTAGACCACTAGTAACTCATTGCGGCTATAAAAGTATCCTCCTTTGTGTCTCAAAGGATCAAGCGTTGACCACGGTTCATCAGTGTCAGAACAAGCTACTAAAAGCCAAATCGTGTTTCAAGGCCAAAACCAAGCAATATCCTAGTCCATTGGCCATAGAGCCCTTCACAAATGGTACGCAAGAGTGTGCATCATTGGCGTTTCCTTTATTTTGCGCCATGATGGGGCATTCTTAGTTTCTTAGCACTGCAATAAAGATGCCTAAGCATCATGACGCTTTCTCGAGTAAGTAGCACGCCATAATGATGTTTTCGTATCATATAGGCTTTACTAGGTGAGCTTTATAGCTTATTAATTGGTGCATCCCCCTTAATGCACCTTCAGTGAACTACCCCTCCTTATATATGTCTTATTGAAAATTCTACAACTTAAAGTTGGGAGCACTTTGACATGCATGCTTCACTATTCATGGTTGTTATGTCATGCACCCTTGAGTAATGCACCATGGTGGCGATATTTCTATCTTTGGCCTGATGTCTAACTTTAGTATTACACAATGGTGGTGCAATATTGCACTGTCCGACCTCTCACTGGCGTGATGCATCATTGTGGTGCAATATCACACTTGTCCAGCCTCCCATTGGCATGATGCACCATGGTGGTGCAACTTCTGTCATGGGCCAAAATGCCCTTAACATGTAACATACGCTTGAGATGAAGCTTCATCTCATGCAAATGACAAATATTTGAGTATGTGTCATGCGAAAAGTGTGGATGTTACATCATATGAAAAATATATATTATTGGTTGGTAAGCAGATGAAAATTCGTTGTGATAGATACGAATGTTTCTTATAAGATAGCTTTTGCACCATAATACTAGTAAAAATATTGGTGGACATGTATCCACTGAGAGAAATATCTAACTAGTCTACATATGTCTGAGAAATATTAATGGTGTGAACTTGCAAATAGAGTCGATTGTTAATTAGTATCTAAACAATCAATTACTCAGGAAGATACGCTAGCGACTTGGTTAAGAAAAGTAAAAATAGAATAAAAATATCTAGTTTTAATTTCTTTTCAAGCTAAGTAAGAACCCCCTAGATGGTCGGTCATGTAAGTCTATAAATACACACTATACAACCATTTTAACTACGCAAGAAAATCAATTATAAGTTTAAGTTACAAAGAACTAGTCTTGTTCCACTTCACTACTATTTTGAAAGTTTTAGAAGCCCTTTACAAGCAACACTGCTATGCTCGTATATCTTCGAAATATTATTGTCTCGTATATTTCAGAATTACCATCGAATGTTTAAGTTTCCATAAATATATCACACATAAATCAGACTAAGATGAAAACTAACAACTCACAAAAACAACTCAAGATTTCTCAATTTATTTGTAACAATAAAAACCAAATTGTGATCCAACTAAAAAACTCAACAACCAAAAACCTAGAAAAACAAAGGATTATTCAAATACGATCACAAGATATTTGTAGTATTTTACATTTGGAAATGCAAAAAGTATCACATGCATCACATATATTTTATATTTTTAAACATATAAAAGTGTCACAATAATTAAAAATTTAAGAAACTTAATTATATCCTCTAAGATATTTGTTATGTTACCCATACAAAATGTTTTTTGTTAGCAACATGAAAAACATAAGATAATATTGGTAGTGTATAAAGAAAAATATTAATAGTAGTACTTTTTCATGTTAACCGTTTAGTCTTTTTAACAATTAAAGATGGATAATTAAGACAAAAACTACATACATATATGGAGAGCCGTAGTTGAATTTGATGATTTAATGATCATACCCTGTAAAGCACACCTATTTGGGCACTCAATTGGAGATAGCTGAGGATGGGTAGCTTCTGACTGTTAAAACTGATGATTTTTCCTCCATGTGGGTTGTATACATCAGCACGAGCAGGTCGGCGATGTTATGGACAAGTCTAGCAGCACAAAGAGTCTTCTTAAAGTCCATTTTCAACCCCGACACTATTGCCTCTGTTGTCATTTTGGCTCTCTAGGTTCCTAGCTGTCCATGTGTTAACACCAAAAGCTTCTGCAACATCTCTACATCGAATCCACTGAAAATGTTGTTTCCTGATC
>JAJJMB010008687.1:1137726-1182229 GCA_023531105.1 Papaver atlanticum | reverse complement strand
GATAGCAATATGTGTGTGTTCTCCCTGTCTCCGTCGCCTAAACAAGCATGGAATGCAGGATCCAAGGGAATTACCATGTAATCTGCTGACAAGGAGCATGCGCTTGGATCCACAAGATCTAATCATGTCGTTAGTTCTAAAAAAAAAAAAATAATAATAATTAATTAATTAAAAAAAAAATATAAAAAAAAAATGTGTGTTCAATAAATCGACCGCTGGTTCCCTTGTATATGCCAGACGAGTTGATCTAGAATTAGGATTATCGACCACTGGTTCCCTTGTATATGCCAGTTGTGTTGATATTAGTCAGACCGGTATCTCAGTCCATTAGGATAGGTTCATCTTGGTGGAGGCCTTCAGACAGATATGAGAAAACACCGTTCACCTAGTCAACATCAAAACCAGCTATGTTTTTCTATATCCATCTCTTAATCTTTCCATGTGATTTGTTGACTCCGGATATTGATGTCCATAGTGCAACTATCTTAGTAGAGCTCTGTCACTTATATATGAATTTTAGTATAATTGAGTGCGAACTCATATACAACAATTGGAATTTCGCATCAGGGTACTTCCTCCCGTAATCAATAAGTATGCCAACCAAGGAGGTTCTTTAGTGCATTCCAAGGTTCTGTGTAGATAGCTAGGGTCTGGAGTAAAGGTTTTGTGGGTACACCTCTGGTAAACCCTCCCGAGACTATAACTCGGCCACTAGGGCCACCTAGGGGTTTAAAGGCTTGTTGCACGTGCTAAGTGCAACCGACGATGCCTGCGACAGTGAGTTAGGATTTTATTTTGTAGTTTTGATTTGCTCGGGACTAGCAAATAATAAGTTTGGGGGTATTTGATAGACGCATTTATGTGTCTATTTTCATCTCTTTTATGTATAGTGTTAGTACCCATTTCTGTACTAATTTTGGTATTTTACCCCCTTGTAGGTGTTTTTGGAAAAATGGGCTCTTGCGGGAAAATTGGCTCGAAAAGTTGTTAAAGGCTCCTGGGAGGACATTTGCTATTCGGACTCTCATTTTGGATAAGGGGTAACCCATTTTCAGGCAGCTGCTAAGCACAGACCGAGACTGGATAGGGGGAGGTCACATTTCTTTACGTTTTCAAAAAAACAGAAAATGGCGGGAATTCACTTCACACACAGGCGATTTTTTGGATGGATTTTTGATCGATTTTTAGGGAGATTAAAGGGCTGAATTTGATTGGGTTTGTTCCTATGGACCTAACAGGCAAGGTAAGGGTGTTGGAATGGATCCAAAGTGGCTAGAACTCGAATTGGAAGCGAAAACTTTCCAAAAATATCATGGTTTATTTTGGGCAAGTTTCTTGGTTTATTCTTGGAAACTTACGTGAAGAAGAGGAAGGAAACTCTTATTAAAGACTTGTTTCTATCAAGGGAGGAGTTTGGACAGCTTTTATGGATTGAATGCACGTGAAACAGAAAAAAAAAAAGGAAATTTTGTAACGTGCTGTGGAGGAAAAAACCAAGTTTATTCTCGAATTTTCTTTGCTCTACTATGTATAAAAGGGTTGGTTAGGGTCCTAGGAAGGGAAGGAAGAAGTTAGGGGAAGTTTAGAGCCTTAGAGAAGCTAAAAAAACCATTGGAAGAAATCACGTTCTGCTGGTGCAAAACTGAACCGGAGAAGACGAAGAACACAGAACAGCGGAAAAAGAAAGTTGCAGAGGCAGACTTATTTTCAGTGACAACGATTTACGGTCGCATCATCCTGCAGTCACCGAAGCTCTTCAGCAACGATTCCATCCGCTGTATTAGACTTTCAGCGACTACAGTATACCCTTTTCTCTCTTGTAATCAACTTTTGAACACCAAAGATGTATTTTGAGAACACAATTAATATGAGGAGCTAAACCCCTTAGCCGAGGCGACGGAGGAAGCCATTGTTCCATGAAAAGTGGTATAATTCTATTTTAATTATTTATTGCAATTATTTTACATGATTATTTGCATAGAACTTAAAAGAAAAATTGATTTTTATTGAGTAGTTGTGAATTGTTTTGATGGAACATGCTAGGTTTTGACACTTTTGATGTTTCATGCTTTGTGATTACAACTTCTACTTCAAAAATCTATTAGAGGCAAATATTAGAATCACTTTAAGAAGAATATTGCATGAATATTGATTAGGGTTTATCAATTAATTGGTCAATGGTGGAATCCAGAGTCTCGGTGTCTTTTTTATAATTTGATACAATTTTATTTTAGTTAATTTGAGTCTAAAAGAATCCTTCACAAGCCCGAGTTGAACGAACTTTACTCACTATTTTTACTACAATTAAAACTCACATCATTCATGCTAGGTATTTACTTCACTTATTACTCTTAAAATCTTTCATCGTCCTTTTTCCTTATTTTTCTTCTGTTCTTAGGCGACACCCATAACAAAAACCTCTTCTTATTCAGCAACACTACTAGAATCAAATCGCTTCATCTTTCAATCAGTCAGATATGTTCGTAAGCGACACCACCAGGTCCACCACCATCTATTAGACTATTATAACTTCCAACTCCTTCTTCTTCGCTTCTTCTTCAGTAATTTCAAAAACTAACAACAAGTCAACATCTTGATTAATTCGCATAGCTATAAATTGATATAGGGTTCTTATTTATTTCATGTTAGATTAATTTGTTAAATGAGATTTAGTTCTTATTTGCATGTTTGATTTAGGGTTTTGTTTGAGATTGATTTGGAATATCGTGGATTGAATCGATTGTTGAAATTAAACAACAACAGGTAATTATGAAATGGGTTTGATTTGTTTGATCTTTGTTTTGCTTCTATCGATTGATTTGGTGAAAGAAGAAGAGAGTTGGGTTTGAGCTGAAATAGTATGTTAGTTGTTGATACAGGTAATTGGTGGTGGTATGCTGCTCGAATTACAGAAGAAGAGAGTTGGGTATGAGCTGAAATTGAAGAAGAGAACAAGAAGAAGGGATTAATTAAATGGGCTCTGGTGGTTGTTATTGCAGTGATGCCATAAAAAGGGTTTGTGATATTGGTGCTGTTTTGGTGGATTTGCAGCTGTTTATTGATTCTGTGTATACAAACTCCACTGTTTATTCTGTGATTATTCAATATGTTTCATTCTGTACTTTGTAACAACAAATTTCTGCTAATAAATTGTGTTTGTTAGGGCCTTTGAATGCTACTGGTTTAATGTTAATATGGGTAAAAAACCGGTACCGGTGTTGTACCGGACCGGTATCGGAGGTACAGGTACATGTACCGGTCCTCAAAATGAGGTACCGGCCAACACCAGGTACAGGGTCCGGTTCCAAAAGAAAACCGGGCCATACCGGACCATGTGCAACCTTAGTTTTAGTAGTACTTTGCCTCTATCGCTCTAATCTATGTTCCAGATATGTGTCTTTCGTTTTTTTTTGATCGGTGAGATATGTGTCTTTCTCTTTCTCTTTAACGTTTATGTTATTGTTCTTCAAATAATTCTTCCTCTAGATATCTATATCTTTCTATTGTTCCTGGAAACAAATATTTGAAGAACATCTCTACCCTTAAACAGTCACAATCATCAAAGTAGGTTAACAAATTTATCTATTCATTAACTAAAGTGTTTGAAGAATTTGGTACATCTCAGAGAGTGAAATGGGTTTGTAATTAGATGTTGATATGGTTGTATTTGATTTTTTATTTGAAGAAATGGGCTTGTAATTTGAAGATATGGGTGTGTCTGATTCTTAGCTAGATGAATGAGAGAAGAAGACAGAAA
This sequence comes from Papaver atlanticum, assembly GCA_023531105.1. NCBI lineage: Eukaryota > Viridiplantae > Streptophyta > Magnoliopsida > Ranunculales > Papaveraceae > Papaver > Papaver atlanticum. The sequence continues at coordinate 1,178,472 of JAJJMB010008687.1, read as the reverse complement.
GTCTTTGCTTAACTGGTTTAGACTTAGTTGAGGTGTCAATTAGTTCAGAAATACAATTCATGAAATTGTTAGCCCGTGTTGTTTTCATTGTATTCCACCTGAGTTGTCAATTGATTTAATTGATCGATTTGAGAAACATTTGAAAATTCAATTTGTTTTAATTAGAAAGTAATAAAAGTAGAAATTGATATATTTGATAAAAATTTCGATGAATACAGAATTTTTATTCGTTGTATATGGCAGAAATTTGATTTTTTTTAGGAATGACAGTGGTGGTGCAGCTGGTGCTGGTTATGGTGATGCTGCTGGTTACAATGGTGGTGATAGGGTTGAGCGGTAGTGGTGTTGATGGTGGGGAACGATTGACTGATTCTGTTGTGCGGTGAATACGGTAAATTTTAAGTATGGTGCTGGTTATGATTTGGTGGTGGTGCTGGTTATGACGGGGGTGGTGGTGTAGAAATCAGAGTATTTTGATTTTGGTTGATGTTTCGTTAGAAGATTCCGGTGATGAAGATGAAGAAATGGGAGATTTGTTTTGAAGAGAGAATATTTTTTCTTCTAAAGGTGATGAACGGAGAAAGAAGTGTTGTGTTATTGATTCACCCCTCGATATTTTGACATTTACGGCACAAACTTGAAGGAGTGACGAAAACACAGAGGGGTAATCGCGTCGTTTGGTGTAGGGTGTAGTTTTGTTTTGTCCCTTGTTTCGTAAATATTTAGGAAAATGTCTGAAAGAAACAAAAAATTGTAGGGGCAATTATACAAAGTGATTATTGTCAGTGGAAAGTTCAAATTTTGTTGTTGATTTTTAGGCACAATCAGTTTATGTTGCCAATTATAAAGACCGATTCTCGTGGGTATCATTAAATAATCAATTTTTGTTGACATTCAAGAGGACCGATTGTGATAAAAAAATTCACTTTTTTCGAAAAAACTAGCCGTTGAGCTCTTTCTCTATATAAAGTGACCTCATCCCTTGACCCAATTTGCCTCAAACTTGCTCATTCTATTCACTCCTTATTTATATATTATACAATTACTCATTTCATACCTCCACATATAAGCATGGCATCATTTGACTCTGCCAAATATTTGACCATCATCAAAACATGGTATGCCGAAAGTCGAGTTGTAGATCTCTCCCATCTAAGGTAGAACCCGAAACCTTTGGGACGAAGATATACAACCAATACAATCGGGAATATGTAAATCCAAAGAGAACAAGTCGTCAACAAATTCATGATAGGTATCAAATCATCAAAAATGCGATAGTTGCTTTTATAGCTATCCAACAACGAATTTTTAACGCTAGCCACTTTAGCTTCTCCCTTCAATAATTCTTAAGTATTTTTAAGATTTAGTTTACATAATCTATTTTTATTAATTTGTAAGTAATTGTGTTGTGTTTTTGTAGATATGACATCGACATAATCTTGTAAATAGTTATATGATTATGTGTATGGGTTATGGTGAAGAATTCATACTAGGAAACAATGTTTTACATTTGTTTAAAGGAAGTACATTCATGAACTTGTTTTATGAATCGAAAGGGAAATCATTAGGCTTATTGGTACGGCTATTCATTGCAAATCTTTGGATTACCAATATGTGTGAGATGGTAGAGCCGATCATAACTTTGTTATGTATCTTGGTATAACTAATCATCATGACACTTTCTCAAGTAAGTAGCGCGCCATAATGGCGTTTTCGCATCATATAGGCTTTACTAGGTGAGCTTTATAGCTTATTAATTGGCGCATCCCCCTTAATGCACCTTCAGTGAACTACCCCTCCTTATATATGTTATTGAAAATTCTACAACTTAAAGTTGGGAGCACTTTGACATGCATGCTTCACTATTCATGGTTGTTATGTCATGCACCCTTGAGTAATGCACCATGGTGGCGATATTTCTATCTTTGGCCTGATGTCTAACTTTAGTATTGCACAATGGTGGTACAATATTGCACTGGCCAACCTCTCACTGGCGTGATGCATCATTGTGGTGCAATATCACACTTGTCCATCCTCCCATTGGCATGATGCACCATGGTGGTGCAACTTCTGTCATGGGCCAAAATGCCCTAAACATGTAACATACGCTTGAGATGAAGCTTTGTTTCTTGACACTTTGATCACAATAGGATGATCAAGTCTATTATACTAGACTTTCACATATATATAACTTTGTATGTTATGCTTTCAATAAGAAACGACTTGAAAGCTTACGATATATAAATGTAAACAAGTCAACTCATGTATTACTAACCTCAGGTGGAAGAATGATCTTATTGCCGTTGTCGATACGTCTTCGAAATCTTCAGGTCTTCAGAGTAATACTTATATGTCTCAATATTTTTAGACTTCCTAGTCTATCCTAACGAAGTTGACTCTAGTAACCTAATCAGGTGACTTAATAGTTTTGATACTAAAACATGACAACCAACCTTGACATACCAACTCTTGGTAGTTCAACCGAGCAATGCTCTGACAGTATCGGCATCAACGAACACATATTCATCTTTTAGTTCAAGGTTAGTAACAACATACTTGACTTGTTCCATTTTCGTCTTTGTTCTTTCAAGTCAGTACCTACTGAAAACATAACATACAAAATAAAGTTTGTTTACTTGTCTCTAGTATTGGTGGCCTTGTCATTATACTGTCTCTAGTATCAAGGAATGATATATTAGTTGTTTCATGCAACTTGAGTATATGGATTTACTTCGTTAATCAACATTACACTAATTGGTAATTCGTTATTACTTAGTGTATTGAACTTCCGGATGAATTCAAATTAACCTTGGGATTATGTTTGAAAGCGATTTCATAAATATAGTTTAAGGAAGCAGACTTTCAAAACTCGGTTTCATAGTTGAATGTGGATTCAGGACCAATCCCAAATCAGGACCAACTCCAGGATTGTTCCTGATATGTTTGTTAGAGCTTCTCCCATGGTCATGTCGTCAGTTTCACATGTGGCATTGTGAGAAGACATCGATTATCTTATTTGGCAACCAATTTTTCTAATTATAAGGAACAAAAATAAATCTCCAACCCATTGCGTTTAAATCCATTTATTTTGCTTACCTGTCTCTAATTTTTCAAAACGAATAAAAGGTTTTATTTGATATCCATTGAGCTCAAGTGTATGGTCTTGAATAATTCTTCTTTGATGCTGGCGGTGATGATGGTTAACAATATTTTTCTAACATCATTCAAAATTTCAAAAAGAATAAGACAAGCTTCACCATAACTCTAGGGTATGATATCTATGCGCTTGAATTTTGTAATTTCAAAACTTTTTGTTTTTTCCCACATCTTAGGGAAATATGATGCTTACGTATGGAAATATACAGCACTATCAAAAACCAGATTATTGGTTTAGTTCAATTTTTGATCGTTGATTGTTCAATTTAATTTACAAACCATATACACAGAAATGACAATTCCATCAAAAATTTATCACCCTAAGCCAAAACCTTAAGGTGACATTTCATCAAAAGCATCTAAATTCCAGAGACTAATCCTTCAAAAATGGCTCTATTGCTTCGTGATTATTTTCATCCTGCAAGTGTTATTCTAGTGGCCTTATCACAAGTATAGTTGAAAACATAAGCACACAGATGATATGAAAAACTGAATTTCTCTTCAGAGGGAAGTAGATCCAAAAGTTACAGTACTAAAGAGCTAAATGTGCTGCTGCTCGAGATTGTATTACAAGAGACAGCAAAAGAGATAAATCAATGTGTTTTTGGATCAAATACCCATAAGAATTATTCAAATCCTCATTGAAATTGTTATCTGGTGTCAACATCAAACCTTTTTACTGAAGTCAAACTTTAACTGTTTTAATCTTGTTCATCTTCAGAATGAAGGGGGGAGTTCAAAAACCTGTCCACTGCCAGAAGTCTTGTTTACTGCCTTTGCTAGAGAAAATCCTAGAGCTTTTCCTACCGGTACAGCCACTGCATTTCCAACTTGCATGTACCTATAATGTACAAAGAATCGTTAGATGGAGTTTGAAAGAGAACCAAAAAGAAATATCAGAGGAAAAGAGAAAAACAATAAAGAGTGAAAATCATACCTCTGTTTCACAGTACCAAACAGACGGTAAAAATCTGGGAAGCCTTGTAGTCTGGCGTTCTCCCGGATTGACAGGACTCGATCTTGTTCAGGGTGCAATATTATCTGAGAAAAACCCCAAAGTCAGACAATAGATACTTACATAAACCATCCACTGATTATATAGCAAACCCATAACTTAAAAGAAGGCATTGGACATCTGGAAGGATTATGCTTAAGATTAACAGTGAATAATGAGGAATATCCAAAATTTGTTTTACTGCAATAAGTTATAACCTAAAGACCAGATGGAAACATCACTTTCACTGTCCTCCTTAAACATCAAACCACACCCCACAAACATACCATTTTTTTTGTACCTTTGTTTCCCTGTTATAACCTATGATCTTGGCATATTATCTAAAAGCTAAAAACACTTCAAAAATAAGATTTGCATAAAATTAAAACAATGTTCACCTGGTTATGTGGTTCGGCACGTGTCACAACGGTAGACACGATTTCATCCCACCAGAGTCTTCCAAATGGCCTGAAAACCAAGCAGACAAGATAAATAAAATGGGCTAAAACAAGTTCTTCGTTAAACTAAAGATAACTGATCAGTGAAGAAACAAATACTCACTTTTTGGAAGTTCCCCTGACAAATTTTATGGCATACTCGGGTACCTGCAGTAATGCTACTACGTAAGAATATGTTTAACTAATGAATTGGCAGAATAACTAGTGATAAACAGATAAGATCAAAAGAGCTGTTTACCAATGGCTTTCCGGATTTTTCAATCATTACTTTGGCCATGTTCGGATCACGACCTGCCTTGTTTTTCCCATCAACAATCACTCCAGGGAGGTTTCTGAAGTTTGCGCCCTAATAAATCAGCAAAACAATACAATCAACATATGTTTTGTAGTACCCTTAAAAATCGGCAAAAGAATACAATCAATATATGCATTACAATATGAAACTGATTTTGTCAAGTTACAAAATAACTAACCTTTTCCCTGGGGATCTTAGAAACACGATGATTATCATCTTCGCTTAGTTTCAGAGGCCTATGGTCAAAAAGCTTTAAAGTCACTGATTCCTCTGGGTAAGCTGACCCCATCAACTCTGAAAGGAAGAACAATATTCAATATTCTTGAAAGATATCCAACAGGCTAACTTAAACTTGAAAACACTATTACAGAAAAACTTACCATGCTTTGGCAATCTAATCCTCCTCTGGAAATCTGACGTAGGCTTATCATTACCATAGTCCATCTCATCCTGGATTTCATGCGTTGAAATCTACAAACCAGAAGAAATGCTGTAAATATGCCACTATCAATGTTAACTTAAGATAATCAGTAAAGGCAGAAAACAAACTTGCTTACCTCAGGCAAATCAAAAATAGCATCTTTAAGAACCAATGCATCCTTCAGCTGCAGAGCATACTCTTCATCCGCCTTTACAACATTTCGCTACACAAACCGAGCAAGGATTAATTATTTGATAAATACAAATACTTTTAACAATTCTATGATGGATAATCACGTGCATATATACCTCAAACTCCTTAGGGCTAAACCCACGAGCAATAACCTTATGGGTAGGAAGAGGGAATTGTGGTAGTTTCTGCAATAAGAAAAGTATAATATAAAGTTCTGATAATCAATTTTTATATCCAGTTAAACTAAATTAAACAGTCGCAATGATGGTTGATAGAACTATTTACAAAGCAATTCTACCTCTGTCATTTTGGCACCCCAAAGAAAGGTGCGCATACGGAATTGTGGTAGCCCATAACTTCCAGCTATCAATAAACCAAGACGGACTTGGTACTGCATTGCGACAAGCCTTCCCATGGCATACCGACCAAGCGTTCCACCCAAAAATCTCATCATGTCCACTACGTTCTCCATCAGAGTGAACTTTGGCTGAAGAAACTTGACGATGTCCATAAACACAACAAGCTGATAATTTTTAGGGTCCTTTAGAGGCTCCTCATAATTCCTGAACCTGTTGAACCCGGAGATTCCCTGACAGGGGGGTCCACCACATACTACATCCACAGTACCCTTAAAAAGACAAACAGAATAGATAAATTTGTTAAGATACAATCATAAATGGCTACACAAAATAAACCAGTATCTTAAAGTAGACTACGTAAAGTATTCACAGAAGGAGAGCGCCTCTTAAAGTATACCAGTTTCTTCTTGACACTATGCTAAAGGCCTGGAAATGTCTCACGTCAAGAAGTTAAATGACAAGGACATTAAGTGAGGTTTAAATTCAGAAGAGAGATTGCTATGTCTTAGCATTGGGCCTTTGAACATCAAGGGCACATGAGGCGGAACTAATCAGTAAAAGAATGTGGCATTAGTGATTACTCCTTTGTAACTAAATCGATCAATACACTAGAAACCTCAAGTTACTAAGATTATGACTGCCTAACATTATATACAGGGTGATGATGTATGACAGAGCAACCTTGCTATTTATACTGCACCCAGTGTGTGGGTCATGTTAGGAACAATTAAACTCTACAGACATCAGACATGTCATTAATTTAAGAGAAACTAAATTCAAATAGATTGCTTTTTCATGCTTGGGGTTTGGAGAACATGCATCAGTATTCTATTACAAGAATTTTAAGATGAGAAGCAATAATTCAAGGCCTTGCAACAATTCTAGTGATTGGTAAAAATTGGCCAACAATTACTCTGCAAGATAATATAAACCCTTTAAAAGTAAATCAGTTGATAAAGGTACCCAAAAAACAAACACAAATTAAAAAAATTGGATAACAGAAGTACACACAAACGCTTCTAAGTCATGGGATGAATAAAATGACCACACCTCAAAGTACATAGATTAGAAAAGAATCAGTCAGGCAAACGGTAAAACAGGATACACACTTACAGGGAGAGGCAATATATTAGACTGATATCCAGCAGTAACAAATTCCTCAATGCAGTCCTCACATTTCCTACATGTGAAACTAATATCAAACCAATGCACTGACAGACTGAAGCAGGTAAAAATAGGAAAAAACAAAGAAGATACATATGTAGAAAGCTCAACGTGCAGTAACATACGTGAGCTCTGAAAAAGGCTCCCATGAATCCCAATCGGAGCCCCACCCCTTCCACTTTACCTAAATTATATAAAAATGTCAGAAATGAGTAAGAATTTACGAAATAGATGCTGGCAACTAAAGTATTAGAAATTGCAAAACTAATACCTTAAAGTGTAAGGCAGCAGTCCCTTCATCTGTATCAGGGTTAACTCCGTAATATATACCTATTATCCTCTCAACTTCATATTCTCCGTTTTCATCTGGAGGACGTCTCTGCGCCTCTTCTTCAGTTTCTTCCTTCTCTTTGTTCTCAGTTGGTTTTTTTGTTTTGTTATAATCAGTCCCCAACAAATGGAAACGAGCACAGAGATCTTTCCACTCATAGAGCAAATGCAGGAAGTCCTCGGCCTTCATATTTCGCACCTAAAATCAATTGGCAGTTAATTGTCTGAAAACATGTATTCTTGAAAATGGGAAGAGAAAAGACAATAGTAGAAGCGAAACATGATACCTCGGCTTCAGGATGATTGTAGCGAAGACTTTCGCAAGCGTCTTCGTTAAAATCTACCGCCCATCTCTGTAATAACAATGTTAAGTTTCAGTGTGAAATATAAAGACTATGCCAAATGTGCTGAATTCATTTCTTTTTACTTACAGTGACAAGGTTGACATCGGATGCAGCTGCACCCATGCAAAGGCCTGTGGACATTCCACCACAACCAGCATACATGTCAAGAAGCATCATAACTTTATCAGGCTCAGCAGTATCTTCCTCAAAGACTTTCGAACAACCCTCCCTTGAAACTGCAGTGGATGATGTACTAGCTTCTTTCCCATTTTCTACAAAAGAAGAAAGTTGTTAGTATCTGCAAGCAAGAATTGGAGGGAACTTTTAGTGGATAAAGTTCATTACCTGTTTGTAGATTTTCAAACGTACAAAGTTCTTCGCAATAGGACATGTCATAATAATAATGACAGCCGGGGACCTGAAAGCAAATCAACATAAGAAATTTAGTCACTCAATAAACTAAAATGTAAACTGGAATGCATAAAAATCAGTGAGCAAAGTAAACAAAGAAAAAAAAACATACCAAAAAGGATGCTTGAGCAACAGTAATTTTGGAAAGAATACAATTGAGTGGATTGTCATCTCCAGAGTCAGAAGAGAATACGCGTTTTGCGTCAATGAGGTAAGAGTGTTCTTTGATGACCTGAAACATCAGAAAATTTGCAGACTTACTAAACAGTGGCACATAACTCAACGAAAAGAAAAAATTAACATAACTTACAGTGTCTGCTGCTCGGAAGAACCACTTTACTGCAATGTAAGGTATCTTCTTAGTCGTTTCAAAGAATTCAACGATTCTTCCTATATAATCTGGCTCTCCATCTTCAGCCTGAGATAGATCATGTAATATTAGAATCTTATAAAATACAAAATCATATATTCAGCTGTCAAATTATGACAAAGACACTTATCAATCAACTTTATGAAACCCAAAATGCACAAAACATGAAAAATTCAGCAATGAAAAAGCCAATTTAACATGAACCAAACAATATAATTCTACGATTCTCCCAGTATAATCCAATTCTCCTTCTGTCTAAAACAGATCAGTAATAGATTCTTGTAAACAACAGCACATAAACTTCTCCTACACCTTGGTCTACTTATGAAAAAAGTAGGAAAAAAAAGCAACAGAATACACAAAAACATAAACTGACCACAAAAAAACTAAATAGAACATCAAGCAAAAGAATAGATCATTCACCTTGATATGACAACAGTCTCCCAATTGGTAAATCTCGCCATCTACTTGAGCACTAGTGAAGTGCCGCCTCACATGCAGATAACCTTCACCACCTTCCCTTATCTACAATTACACACAAAAATCAAACAATCAAAACATGTCAAAATCTCCAAAACCAAAATTGCAAAATCAACAAACAATTAAAAAACAATATAGAACCAGAATCACAACCTTTTCCGCATCATATCTGACCGGCCATCTTTGTCTAGCTTCTTCAATAGGTACCGGTTCACCAATTAAACGGCAATTCTCTTTCTGTATCTCAGATTTATTAATCTTCCTCTTCACTTTCTCCACAGGGACATCTTCAATTTCTTCTTCCTCATCCACTGCATCCTCAGGGTTTTCAATAACTAGATCTGCAACCACCTCTTCATCATCTTCTTCTTTTACACCAACCTTCTTACCTTTACTTATGACACTCTTTAATTTCTTCAACGGACCATCTGTTCTCTTCCTTGGTCTTCTAACTTCAGATTTCGCCTCAGATTTAGTTGTTGATTTCTTCTTCTTCTCAGGTAAATCAACAACCGCTTTTCCTTTACCTTTAGCTGTTTTAGCCTCTGTTGATTTGGTATCTAGATCTACTGCACCACTAGGTTCAGCTTCTGGCTCTTTGATTTTAATTGATGCTCTATTCCTCTTTGGTTCTGGAGGATCATCCACCTTGGGTTTTCTTCCTCTTTTCCGGCTAGCAGGTGTAGTTGCCATCTGAAAAATGGAGATTTAGGGTTCAATAGAGTTGCAGAAAACGGTTTTGTGGTAAGAAAATAGAGATTTGGAGTGAGAAATTGGAGTTTCTGAGAGAGATTTAGAGGAAGAAGATGAAGGTTTAGAGAGGAGGAAATGGGAGAGTTAGGGTTTCAGAGACGGAGAGAAGGCGAAATGGGTTTTTTTTCTGAGGAGTGAGAGAAATTTTTAGGGATTTGAAGAGAGAGAGAAATGAAAGGGCAGAGAAAAGGGGAAAGTATCTTGGGCGATATTTTCGTGGGCGGGAAAAACTGAAAATTCAAATTTTCGATTTATTTTGGAAATTGATTTTTTGACGCGAAATTTGCGTGTAATTAGATTACCGGTTGAAGATATAATCTAAACGGCGGAATATTGTGTAAGTTGTTTAAGGAAAGTAGAATGTGTTAAATGTTATCATTTCTTTTGATGAGGGTGTTAGATGAGCGGTGGGTATATGGTGACTAGATGATTTGATAGATATTGGATACATCGAAAATATCTGATATTAGCCTTTGACAGCCGGTGCGGTGGTTATGGTTAGTGGACATGGCCTTGCGGTTGAACCGGCATAGGTGACTAAGGTCTTTTTTTTTTTTTAATAGGAAAATGGAATTTATTGATGATTACGATAAATTGTTAAGGTCACTTAGGATTAACAGATTAATCCAAGTAGGCCAGTTTACATACCATTCTTCCTTAGCTACTAGAGATCTAGCATAGTTTGCCAAAGAGTCTGCAGGATCATTTGCATTTCTATGGACATAAGTACAAGTCCAAAAATCAAAATCTGACAAAATAAATGAAATATCTCTTATTATGCTACTTGTAGTCCACTTCACAACCGTTGAATGCTCCTGGATAGCTCTCACAACATTCATACAATCACCTTCAAGATCTAATCTACTAATGCCACGCTCCCTAGCCCATAAAACTGCTTCCAGTGCTCCCAATGCTTTCGTTTGTTCTGGGTTTACTGCAGCTGTTGGGACGCATCACACTCCATTGCATTCACCTGCATTATTCCTAAGAATTAGTCCAATTCCAGATTGAACATTATTATTAATGAAAGAAGCATCAAAGTTGATCTTTTCAACTTGAACGGATGGAGGACACCAAGTATGTGTAACATGTGAAGTGCTCCTGACATTATTACAAGACTCTGCCAGATAATTATTCCATTCATCCATATGTCTAATGATATTTGTAGCAACAGAGTTCACATCAACCTGTATATTATCAAAAAAAAAAAAAAAACATCTTGCCTTCCAAACATACCAAGCAATGAAACAAGCTTAAGTTATAGATTTTTGATCAACCTGTATCCCTGCTGTATTAACTCTAAAAAAGGAGCAAAGCCAATCATGAAAGTTATGAACACTAATAGTCAAATGAAGATTATGGTTAACAGTACTCCAAATTCTGGTAGTTACAGGGCAGGTGACAAACAAATGATGCATAGTTTCATTACTACTATCACAGAGAGGGCAAGTAACACCATTATGCTTAGTAAACCTAGAAAGTCCATCTTTAGTCAGCAGGCAAGAGTGAAGACATTTCCATAGGAAATGTTAAATCCTAGGAGGAAGTTTGATATTCCAGAAAGACTTCCAGCTAATGTTAAGGTTGTTCTTAGTAGGCTGTAATCTCAGAGTTTCATCAAGAATCACTCTATAAGCAGATTTAACAGTTAAAGTACCATTATGGGAAGGTTCCCATATTAGCCTATCCTTACCAGTTAAAGGAATTCTAATACTAGAGATCTCCTTAACTATTTCCTGGTCAAAAAGAACTTGTAGCATATCAAGTTTCCAAGTTTTATTATCTTTGTCTATCAGCTGACTAACTTGACTAATGTTGGTAGAGTATAAATCAGTGGGAGGAGGACTATTTCTCTTAGGGATCCAAGAGTCTTTCCAGATAGATATAGAAGCACCATCACCAGTTTCCCAAACATGGTGTTTTTTGACAATTTCCAAGCCATGGAATATTCCTCTCCAAACCCATAATCCCTGTTGAGAAACAGCATCAGTTAAAGGATTAGAACTACCAAAATACTTACAAGCTAGAATCTGATCCCAACGATCATCCTTCTGTTCTATCATTCTTCATGCTAACTTAGTGAGGAGAGCTAAATTCAAGATGTCATTTCTCTTAATGTTTAGACATCCCAAGGCTTTAGGAAGTGCAATATCCAACCATCTCTTAGGGTAAACACCACCACCGGTTTCCTTTTTTCCCCGGTAAAAATTCATTTGAACTGAGTCCATTTTATCTGTAATCTTCTTTGGCATAGAAAAGACTGCCAAATGATGATTAACTAGGTTACTAAGAACAGATTGATTTAAAACAGTTCTACCAGGAGGTGCTGGATAAGTAGTTTTCCATATAGGTAAATACTTTTGATAACTATCAACCAAATGAGAGAAAGATTGAGATTTATCTCTCTGAAGTAAGAGGGGAACTCCCAAATACTTTTCCTGAAGTGTCATTCTTTTAATATGAAGGATGTTAGAGATAGTAATCTTTATATTACTAGGAACTTTAGGGCTGAAAGCAACAACAGACTTTTCAAAATTAACTGCTTGCCCAGAAAATTTACTTAACTTATCAATGATAGAAGCTAAGTGGTTGGCCTCTCTGATCCTAGCTTTGATGAAAATAAGACAGTCATCTGCAAAGAATAAGTGGATAATTGCAGGACTGTTTTTAATTACTTGGAAACCATGAATCATATTAGAATTTTCAGCAGTTCTTAAGGACCTAGATAAAGCCTTTATACAAAGAATAAAAAGATAGGGAGATAAAGGATCTCCCTGTCTAAGACCTCTTTGAGGATAGTAGAGCTTACCTGGAGCACCATTGAGAAGGATATATGCGGACACGGTAGAGATGCATTGTTCAATCATCTTACACCAAACATCACAAAAACCCAGAGCTTTCAAATTTGCTATTAAAAAAGACCATTCAACCCTGTCAAAAGCTTTACTCATATCTAACTTAATAGTTATACCACCATCTTTAGCTTTAGTTTTTTTAAAGAATCAATCATTTCATGAGCAATTATGATGTTATCTTGAATTAATCTACCAGATATGAAAGCAGTCTGAGTAGGGCCAATAATTTTATGAAGAAGCTTTTTAAGTCTAGATGCAAGCAACTTAGAAATGATCTTATAAGCTACATTACATAAACTTATTGGTCTAAAATCAATAGCACTTTTAGGACATGATGTTTTAGGTATAAGAGTAATGAAATTATGATTAATTTGTTTTAAAATATATTGTGTTTCACAAAAAGGAACTAACCATATTCACAACATCCATACCTATTGTGTCCCACATCAGCTGATAGAAACCTGCAGGGAAGCCATCTGGACCAGGAGTGGTCCATGGCTTCATCTCATAAACAATCTTTTTAACTTCATCATAAGATGGCAGAGCTGTAAGCATGATATTATCCTCATCAGTAATGCATGAGTTAACATTTTGCAAATAGTTGTCTGGTTTATCAGGATTAATTGTTTTAATCATACAAGCAAAGTGACTTAAGAGCTCATCAGCTATGTTTTCCCTATCAGAGCACCAAGTACCATTACTGCATAGAATAGAATCAATTTGGGTTTTTCTTTTTCTAAAGTTAGCCTTTTGATAAAAATATGTTGTGTTCCTATCATCAAATTTCAAGTGTGCATCTCTATTCCTTTGTTTCCAAAAATCTGCTTCAGATCATACCAAAACTTAAGTCTATCAGTCAATTTCTTAACTTGACTAGAGTTTTGCATACCCCTATTCCTAGTTATCATGGCTAGCTGAGATTGTATTCTGGTAATTTGGGTAGTAATATTACCAAAGTGGTTACAATTCTAATCTTTCAAAATATGTTTAGTATCAACTAAAAACCTTGTGAGTTTTAAAAGCATTAGAACCAGAAACTTGCTTTCCCCAGTTGGTCTTAATAATCTCACTACATGAACTGTCACTAAACCAAGTTTTGTTGATCCTGGAAGTTTTTATTGTACTATTATCAAGTTTAGAGGTAACAAGAAGAATGTGGCAATGGTCACTAGCAAAAGAGTTTAAATGGTAAAGACCAGCATGTTGATAATTATCAAAAAAATCTATACTGACACAAGCCCTGTCAAGTCTCTCAAGAATCAATTCAACATCATTTATTTTATTAGTCAAAGTATATGGATTACCAATATATTGCATACTATGAAGACCTCTAACCTGAAGTAAAGTATTCGCAAAATCAAGATCAGATTGTAAATGAATATTACCACCTTCTTTTTCTTCAGCTGCAAGAATGAAATTTAAATCTCCTAACAAGATCCAAGTATTAGTATGATTATGTCTAATAGCATCAAGATAGTTTCATTGTGTCCCTATAGCATTATCATTTAAAGCCCCGTACATAAAGGAGACTAAAGAAGCATTACTCTTAGGGTCTAGTTTGACTAGGCAATTAATGATATTGTGATTACTGTCCACAATAGACAGATCTATACCATCCTTCCACATTAGACAAAGACCTCCAGACATTCCAATAGGGTTATTGAAAGAAATGTTGGGAAATTTATATCTAGCTGTAAGATACTGTATTCTTTTCATTTGGTTTTTGGTTTCAGATAAGAAAAATAACATCAAGGTCATGGGCTCTAATAAGGGATTGGAGATGATTTCTAGTATCCTTATTGCCAAAACCACACACATTCCAAGACAAAAGTTTCATATTGAGATATTTATGAGTATGAGAATATGAATCAAAACTATTTTGAATAAAAAATAATTAGAAATTGGTAGAGTTTAGGAGTATGAGAATTACCTGGCTCTCTCCATTCTTTTTGCTAGTGTGTTTAAGAGTAGCAAAAACTTGCTTTGATCCATTAGTGGCCATCATCATTGTTGTGGATTCCTCATGTCGCTTCACAATATGATTAGGAGATACAAGAATTGATACTGAGGTTTGGCTAATTTGAGTAGGTAAGCTTCTCTGCCTTTTACCAAGTCTAGCATTTCCTTCTTCCTCATTATTGCCTTCAGAACCTTCCTCAATATTGTTCACAGTATTAAACCCTTTAATCATCCAACCATCTTTAGGTGGTACAAATGGAGCATGTTTAGGAATACCTTCTTACTACCAGAAGTGGAGCTTGGAATAGTGCTTATAGTTTTCATTTTTTGGTTGGTATTACCTTTCTTCAGATTACCAAACTTCAGAGGTTCACCATGAATTTCAACAAGCATGGCAACAATCTCCTTACATTTATCCTTTGAATGCTTTAGGACAAAACAATCTTTGCAAAATTTGTGAGGATGCTTCTCATAGAAGAATCTTATCCATCTGGTTGATCCAGCTGCAGTTACAACTAATGCACCTCTTCTTAGTGGTGTATTGAGATTGATTCTGACACAAACCTTGAATACATCACCAGTAGGTGGTAGACCAGTTTTAGGTTCAATTGCTCTAACCTCTGCCATAGTTTCTCCCATATCATGAACTGCCTTCTAATTCATATGTTCGGGTAAAAGATGTTTAACCTATCCAAAATTCTTGAGTTTCCCAATCTAGTTCTTGATAGTTCATGGATGCACAGTAGTGATGAAGAACTGTTAAATGCCCATTTAAACTCCGGGGTCTTGTTATAAAGACTTTGTTGAGTTGATCCCAGTCATTGAATGTAAAAATCATGGTGTTTTGTTCAATTTCAAACACTTTAACCGCTTACTCAGGTAAAAAATCCCAAGTAAGTTTAAGATTCTTTTCCACCTTTTTATCAGAAATCTTTCCTTCAATAAATTTTCCAATAAGTGATACCTCCATTTCATCATCTTCTTGTTCATCACAGGAAAGTTTATATTTATGAACCATTAATTCAGAAGATACACCGCCTTGTTCTAATATTGTATCCTTGAGTTTCTCAGACAGATTTGAGACTTCATTGGATGACTTTTCCTTGCTTTGAGCCATTGAGAAGAGAAAGTTAGGTTTTCTAATGGTAGGAAAGTATAGTCAAATACATACCGCCTGCACAAGCTGATGATGAGCAGATTTAGGCAAAGAAGTTAAGATATGAGCTTGCTCGTCCTCGCTTAGCCGAGCATACTGATCCGAGCATAATATCTTCATCGCCTCGGATCCACCACCAAAGACGGTGGAAGACGTACTAGAAGGAGCAGCTGGAGCAGAAGGAAAACCACCAGCAAAAGTACTTGGTATGCCAGTACCAACACCGCTACCAACCCGAGCACCTACATCGGGAAGAACACCCGCATCAGCGAGATTACTCGTCTGGGGCATCCCCACCTCCGATATAATGGTAGTGCCATCAAGATTGGAAGCCTCATCCAATAATGCGTGATCCATATCACCAAAAAATCCTTCACTAAGGTACACAATCTCATTCTCACCAACAACGCACCAATATCAACTTCCAATGCATGTTCTGGAACCTCCATGTGAGCAGTAGATGGCCCAGAACCATCAGCGACTCTTCTCCTCTACTCAAACAATACAACAACATCAGATGCTAAGGCATAAAACAGGGGCAAGGTATATATACGTTAAAACATTAAGACAATATTTTCTACCTTAGCATCCTCAGCAGCTCGAGCAGTTTGTGATGAACGCCTACGGGAAGGGGCCCATCTAAGTTCCCATGGCCTATAAGGTGGCAGATGATTATGCATCTCAGGAATCCCAGAAAGGACATTGCCAATCTCATCTCAGCCAAAAATATAAGGCCCCACAATACGAAGAGGAGCCAGAAACCACTTGGAATCATGAGTTTTGCAAAGTGTAAGGTTGCTGGGATTGGGAGGATCCATATCAGACATAAGAGGAGGACCTCAGAGAGGTCACCGAGATATAGAAATTCCAACTCCAAAGCCCTCAAAGGTATCGGACTGTTGGCACCAATAGTTCTCCACAAAAGTCGCAGGTGTATACAAATCCATCTGAGAAGGGATGAACTCATTTAGCTCATGCTCAGTAACCTTGCCTTGACTTCACCGAGCACATTCTCGGGTGATCCTATAAAAATTGCCATTGGGCTGATAAATAGCTCGCTGGGGACTAAGCAGGCAAAGCACCTCGTACTGAAAAGAATCTAGTGGGAAGTACAGAGGAAGGCGAAGCCAAGCATCGAGCTGACTCGCCGCCACGATAATCTCGTTGGGACCACAGGAGTTATCCTCAAAGAGTTTCTTTGTCAAGACGCCGACTTGACCCTCCGGAGTAGCAAAAGTAACTTGAAATCTTTGAAGACGATACTTAGTCTTTATCATCTCCAAGAAATCAGCGTCAGACATGCCGGAAGAACGGCCGGTGCTCGAAGCCCTCATCGGTATCTTATCAGCACTACAAAAGATAAACAAAAAAGGGGGGAGGGTATCAGAACTTACGCCGGAGAAAACCGGCAAAAAATAATAAAAGGTGGAGACAACAATGGCGATCCCCGAAGAAACTTCACAGTTAAAAAGCAATGGCAAGAACCATTGACTAGAGCAATCATGATAACTATGAAGGAACTTCACAGTTCAAAATAATGGCGTAAACCACCGACGAAAACAAAAAGAAGAACAAATAAAAGAGGCCATACCGTCTTGAAGGTCGAGATGGAGAATTCCTCCCAGACATAATGAACTTCTTTATAGGAGACAAGAAGTTAAGAAGGAACAACAAAAGACAGAGGAGAGAAAGAATGAAAAAGTTCTGAATTCTGGAAACAGAAAATAAAGACATCATTCTCTTCTCCCAAAAGATTTTATAAGAAACCAATGGACTACCAACCGGTGCCTCAAGTCCAACAGGTAAAAGCGCACTAAAAGTGCAGATGTGGCGGAAGTCTCAGACATGGCGACAAAGACGGGACGGTTATGAAGTTTTCTTCCCATCATGCCCTTGGCAAGTTGCAAAGAAAATGAGCAAAATGTGAGGGTAAATAACCCGATGGCCACGTGTCAACATATCAAGGGATGATTTCATGATAAGATGATAAGGTGGAAACATCGAATCATACTCTATAAAGCTGATTTCATCTGAATCGAGACACCTGCTACAAGCGTTACATGAATGACGCATATGAGGAGTGGTCTAATCGATCCAGACGGTCAAGTCTAAAAAGAAGGACTGCATTTAATTAAGGATCAGAAGAGACGTGGGCGAATTTACATCGTACCAGAAGGCTCGAGCGATCTATACTACAACCTAGAGGTGACACATCACGAGGTTCTCCTAGAATGAGCTACACGATGATAAACAGGGCGAGATAACTCGGAGGGAGAACCAAGCAGGCCATCACGAGGGATAGTATAGAGTTCGTCCGAAGCAACGAGGAGATGCACAATAGCTCCGCCAGCTCGACGAGACCAGGCCTTCACGAGTCCAACTTGCCTATAAATACCAGTTCTTGTAGAAGGAAATGAACAACTTATGTAATACTAGATGGTCTTTCTACAGAGAATTCCTGAGAGAGATCTAGATAAAGAGAGAGTGAGATATCTAAGTGATATTTGTAGCTCTTTCAAGGGTAAGACCCTAATCAATAAAGAAAACATCTTCTTTCCCATGGACATATGTCTTCATGTCCGAACCACGTTATATGCTTGTGCTAATCTTTACTTTCATTTTCATTACATTATGTTTGTCTTTGAATCTTAAATGTTAGTAGCTTTATAGCCTTTAGATCTACTTGGGTGTAGTCATCAGAAAAGATGCAACTACATTTTCGATATCCACCTATATGACACACACCTTGCGTGATCTAATATTAACAGAGATTGTCAAGAAGATAACAACCACAAGGTGTACACATGGTATATAGTATAAGTCTGAACCGAATCTTAACTATAGGATTCAAATCAAGTGTTTTTATTAACACACAAGTACAATTACATTATTAGAACTAAAACAATAATTATAATGCGTAAAGAAAAGTAAAAGCACACAACAATTAAAGACTGCTTCAGCAAAGCTAGTTTTCCCTTTTACTCCAGCTAACTTTTAGACCCATTGCCCTGCGCAACGTGGACTATAAGATTCGTAGTAATCTGGATTAAAAAACCATCTAAATTTGTTTCTCTAGCAAAACCTGTCTGCTATTTCCCTATGCAGAGAGATTGTGGACAATGCGATGATTGCTAAAGAAATTATCATTCCACGAACCAATCCATCTCCATCCTTGGTTCTTTTGTTCCCTCAAAATGGATATAAGCAACCAAAGCATATGATAGAGTGAGTTGGTATTTTATTAGCCTAATCCTTAAATCTTTTGGAAATTCAAGGTAAGTCTCACTCCATTATCATGCATTGTATTAAAACTATCTCCTTGTCCATAACTTTCAATGGGCAGAGAGTTTCTAGCACTTTGGCTGTTATTCTTTCTGTTGGAAAGAGACCATCTTAAAAAAAGGTGTTTGTGGCAGATTAGATTGGTGATGACAAGTAAACAGACATTTGGATGGCAAGTAAAGACATTTGGATTCCAACTTTGCAACACTTAAGGCCCGAGTCTTTGGAGGTAATCAATAGATTCCATACCAGGGTTTACTAAAATGCACCTTCCGATGGAGGGAACCGAAGATAAGTTATTTATGTAAAAAAAAAAAAGGAATGCCGCGGCCTTTCCTATGGAGGGAACCGAAGATAAGTTGATTTCTGTAAAAAATAAAATAAAAAAACTAAAAAAAAAAGGAACGCCATGGCCTGCCTGAAGGAGTGTCCATGGAAAATGCACGCACCGCAGGCCTACAGCACACACGACGGGGAGGGAATTGAAGATAAGTTATTTCTGTAAAAAAAAAAGGAAAAAGAAGAAGGAATGCCATGACCTTTCCCATGGAGGGAACTGAAGATAAGTCAAAGTAGGATAATTCATTTTCCATAGATTAGGGTTTGTCATTTAGAAAGGGATTGGAGCGCATCTTGTTGCTCGGCTCCAATCCAATTTCTTGTAATTTACTCCTTGTTATTGCAAAAAAAAAAAGATAAGTTATTTCTGTAAAAAACAAAAAAAAACAATGGAATGCCACGACCTGCCTGAAGAAGTGTCCATGGCAAGTGCACGCACCACAGGCTCACATCACACACGACGGAGAGGGATTTGAAGATAAGTTATTTCTGTAAAAAAGATTTTTTTAAGAAAAAGAATGCCACGACCTGTCTGAAGAAGTGGCCATGGAAAGTGCACGCACCTCTGAAGATAAGTTATTTCTATAAAAAAGATTAAAAAAAAAAAAGGAACGCCACGGCCTGCCTAAAGGAGTGTCCATGGAAAATGAATGCACCACCGGCCTACAACACACACGACGGGGAGGGAATTGAAGATAAGTTATTTCTGGAAAAAAAATGGAAAAAAAGAAGAAGGAATTCCACAACCTTTCCCATGGAGGGAACTAAAGATAAGTCAAAGTAGGATAATTCATTTTCCATAGATTAGGGGTTGTCATTCAGAAAGGGATTGGAGCGCATCTTGTTGCTCGGCTCCAATCCAATTTTTGTAATTTACTCCTTGTTATTGCAAAAAAAGAAGAGATGAGTTATTTCTGTAAAAAAAATAAATAAATAATGGAATGCCACGACCTGCCTGAAGAAGTGGCCATGGCAAGTGCACGCACCACAGGCTCACATCACACACGACGGAGAGGGATTTGGAGATAAGTTATTTCTGTAAAAAAGATTTTTTTTCAAAAAAGAATGCCACGACCTGCCAGAAGAAGTGGCCATTAAAAGTGGCTATTAAAAGATTAAAAAAAAAAAAGGAACGCCACGGCCTGCCAGAAGGAGTGGCCATGGCAAATACACGCACCACAGACGGGGTTGGAACTGGAAATAAGTTATTTCTGTAAAAAAGAATGAAAAAAGAAGAAGAAGGAATGCCACGGCCTTTCTCATGGAGGGAACTGAAGTTAAAGTATGATATTTCCTTTTGCATAGATTAAGGGTTGTCATTCAGAAAGGGATTGGAGCGCATTTTATCGCTCGGTTCCAATCCAATTTCTTGAAATTTACTCCTTGGTATAAAAAAAAAAAAAAAAAAAAAAAAAGAAGAAGAAGTTATTTCTGTAAAAAAGAAAAATAAATAAAAATAAAATGGAATGCCACGACCCGCCTGAAGGAATGGCCATGGCAAATGCACGTACCACAGGCTCACAACACACACGACGGAGAGGGAACTGAAGATAAATTATTTCTGTAAAAAAGATTAAAAAAGAAATTTTTGTAAGAAATGCCACAACCTGCCTGAACCCTGAACCTGCCTGAAGAAGTGGCCATGGCAAGTGCACGCACCTCTGGAGATAAGTTATTTCTATAAAAAAGATAAAATATAAAAAAGGAACCTGCCTGATGAAGTGGCCATGACAAATGCACGCACCTCTGGAGATAAGTTATTTATGTAAAAAAGATAAAAAAGAAAAAAGAAACGCCAACAGCGCACACGACGGGTACAATGTGGCTACACGAGTGGATGCGCACTGCGAATGCAGCGAACGACACTGCACCACAGCTCTTGTACATGTAGAGTTCAAGCAGATAGTGAGAATTTGTTTTTTTACGATGTCATGAGATTGAATCTCTCCTTTATTTCTTTTGAGTTTGAAGTTTTAACTCTCAGTCTCACTCACACTGAACTCTCTCCTCCATGAACTACTTAACTGTGAAAGTACCAATTGGAGATGGAAGCCATGTTCTGCAGTCTTCTTGGTCTGACATAATTTCTGGAATTTATCTAAATTGTTTCATCAGTCTTTTTTATATTTAAAATGTCTTTTGGATTGTAGATCCCATGCTCTATTAGAACCTGCCCAAGAAATAACTTCTCCACTTGATGCTTCCTTAGTTTCACTGCATTTATAGGTGGTGTACAGATTAAGGCGGAACCCTCAAGACAAGAAGAGAAAGATGAACATTGTGTGCCCAAAGATGGGTGATGGGTTAATTCTTGTTTGAGAACCAGAATTCAGTTGAGGATGGTGACAATGTTGCAGTCAGAAGTAAAGATTTGGTTGAATTTAGTAGCAGGAAGAAGTTAAGTGGCCTAAGATTGGTGAAGACTTGTAGAATTACGAATTCCCGCATCTTGCATTAGATAAAGAGGTTGTGGATTATCAAGAAGGGGAGGGGAGCCAAAAATGCGGCATCCCGTAAGTGGATTTAAGCTGTTTGCTGATGACTTTGTGCAAAGCAGAGAAGACAGGTACTACTTGTGCTAAAGAAACTGAGAATGAAGAAGAATTGGGTGGTGGGCGAAGTCCAAGGTTTTCCGAGAACTCGCAGGAAATTAGTAAAACGACAACTGCTTACGATGTGGAGAAGCGAGCATTGCGCATTCCAATTCATCCTCCAAGGCCTTCATGTATAAGTTAAGAAAATAGATCAAATAGTGAGGGAGTTATGGTTCAGGTACACCAAGTATGACAACAAAAGAGTAAACCAGTGAATGACAACAAGGAAACATTAACACCGTAAACATTTTCAACTACTGCTGCCATAAATTTTATTTATGATTAAGAAAAGGAAGACTACAAACTCAAACAAGCACAATCACTCATGATCTCAGATAGATCGTAATCCAGGCACCAAGTAAAAAACACAAATGAAACCCAATTGAAGGACACATATATATAGAAATATAGGATCAAGCACCAGTCCTTGGAAGTTGGAATATCTATTCAACGACTTCTGTGGCAGTACTTGGTCCCGAGGAGACATAAGGTGACTGAGCAGGAGCCTGTACCGGTGGAAGCATGGCAACGGGTGAAGAACGAGGCGCAGCCAAATGTGGAGAATCACAATAACCACGTAAAATGTCACCCTCTTCAGCAGTAAAACCAACAGAAGTAAGCATAGAAGGCCAACATTCACGAGTTATGATACGGATAGCTCTACAACATTCAAGACCTAGATACATCTCGCCATCGATGAAGAAAAGTATAATTTCGTTAGTGCAAGACCGTAACTCGTACAGTGCATTCCAGCACTCAACCATGCCAGCACCACCGTCATCCGCATTGATCCGAGCTGCTAAGTTATGACCTGGGTAACGAATCGCTGTTGCCACTTCCCTTGCAGCTACTACTGTTGTTGTAGTGACCATAAGAGCTGAAAATGCTAAAACAAGAAGAACCAAGTTGCTGCTGTTGATGAGAGTCATATTGTTTTCTGCGAAAAAATGATGAGTTAAGAAAGAAGAAGATTATGGAGATATATAGAGAAGGTTGTGTGAAGAAGTGGTGCTCGGAGGTCCGGTATATATAGAGGAGAGTGGGAATGCCACCATTATTGTGTAATTAATCGAATTCTAACGCACATTCGAGTGAATATGGATAGACGATCTAGAAATTAAGGTAGAATTATGTAATCGTGGGTCTGATGAATGGCTTGATCAAATAAATGCAATTTTAGTGTTATTTTCTTAACTACGGCTGCATGTTGAATTGTAACTGCCATCATTTGGAATTTGAATCGGCTCATATATCTTATTCAGGGTTCATATAGCATTTTAGTTTTGTTGTGTCAGATTGATTTCCCTTGGGTTAGACATTAGTGATCTTTGAGTTGGATATTATGGGCTCATCAATTCTTAGTTCTTTCGGCATATATACACTGTTAATATCTACAGCTGAGAAATAATTGGTAGACGTAATATATTAAGGCGCAGTGTAAGGCTGGCGCACTTCGAGTGGCCTGAGAAAAAAACTGATACTTTACGAGAAGCAGCTTTTGAGTACAGAGACCTTAAGAAGTTGGAATCAGGAGTGTCTAGCCACAAATACCTTTGGATTACATGATTTGAAGTTTTTCCTGCGTCAAATGCAATAATCTAACAAGGATGGATGGAGAGCGCGCAGTGTGTGCAGTCTATCAAGGACAAGAGATGGGTTGATGCAGAAACTATGCATCGGAGAAAGATTCAGTATATGCGCCACTGCTTACTTATTATTTTTTTGAAAGAGGGTTTGATGCAGAAACTATGCATGCTTTTGAAGAGCTTAGAAACCTGGCAACGTCCGAAAAACAAAAAAGTAAGGAAGAATAACAGATTGGGGCTTACCATCTCAGCAAGCAATACAAGTGCTGCTGCTCAGGATGTTTGTGATGAGAAGTGAGCAATGCGCATTCCAAATCCACTTCATGTTCAATTTCCAGTAGAGTAGTGTAGTTAAAGAATGTACAACATCACTGGAATCACAAGCCTGAAGATTTACCTTCAACTGGAATCAAAACCTCTGGAATTCTTGCAGTGCTTTCGGACCTATTTCAATTACATCCAAAGCATCTGAATTCCAGGGACAAATCCTTTAGGCTAACTTTATGCACAAAAGCCACCCCTTCATGATAACTTTTGTCTTCATAGTGTTAATCTAGTGGTTGAAAACATAAACTCACAGGATATATATTAAAAAAAAAAGGTAAAAGAACTCAGGATTGAATATCAATAGACAGCAGAAAAATTGTTCAGTAATGCTAGAACCCTGTTTCCAAAAGTAAACATAACTGTTTCCGTGTACAAGAATTTAACTGGAGAATGAAGGTGGAAGCACAAAAACAGGTCCATTGTCAGGAATTTCGTTAACTGCCCTCACGAGAGCGAATCCGAGTGCACGTCCGACCGGTACTGCAACAGCATTGCCCACCTGGATATACCTATTATGTATAATGAATCGTTAGATACAGTTTGAAGTGAAACCAAAAAGAAATGTAAAGTAAAGGAATAACAAGAATGAATGTTATACCTCCGTTTTACTTTCCCGAAGAACTGGTAATAATCAGGAAAGCCCTGCAAACGGGCATTTTCTCTAATTGACAGAGTTCTGTCTTGCTCGGGATGTAAAATGACCTGACAAAAGCCTCACAAGTTAGCAACATAACCCATCCAACGGAACAATTAAGCAAAGACACAATGTAATCTGGAAAGAACGTGTTTAGCATCTAAGACCTAATGAAGTTATAATAACAAAAGATAACAGAAGATCACGAGCCATGTACACATTTTATTTTATAGTTCTACACTGTCAAAACCTCACACTCCAAATCCAAATCCAAAGTCTTTTCCAGTAGCAAGTACCGGGTCAACTAGAGAATATCTCCTAAAAATATAACATAGTTTTTACGCCGGCTTGTCAAGCCTTGCACTGTCCTCCTTAAACTTTACAACGCGTGCCACAAACATGTTTCTATGTTTGTTTATCCAATAAGAATAAAATTTGCATAAAAATAAAAGCAGGTTCACCTGGTTGTGGGGCTCTGCCCTCCCAACTACAGTAGACACAATCTCATCCCACCACAATCGCCCAAATGGCCTGAAAAATACAAGCAGCCATGAAGAATTAGACAGGCTAAAGAAGAAGAAGATTCGTTAATTAAAAGACAACTAACCAATGCTGCTTACTTTTTGGACGTCCCCCTAACGTATTTCAAAGCATACTCCGGGACCTGTAGCAATGTAATAACATATTCAGAATGATTTGACAGAATAACCATGTGATAAGAAAACAAGTTTGGACCATTTTTTTACCAGCGGTTTCCCAGAGTCGAGGATGATTTTGATGCGCGGATGACGACTCGCAATGTTCTTTGCATCGACCATCACTCCACGGAGATTCCTGTAATTAGCCCCCTAGCAAATTGGCCAAATAATACAGTCATTCAATAAATGTATGCAAGATTGAAACTGATCTACCACTGACTAAAAACAAACCTTCCTCGTCGGAATCTCGGAAACTCTGATATTGTCATCCTTGCTCAATTTCAAAGGACGGTGATCATAGAGCTTTGGCCGTGTTACTGATTCCTTCCATTTAGGGATAGCAGACGCCATCAACACTGAAAGAAAACACAATGCTCTTGTATTGTCTTAACAGGCCAATTTAAAGTTGAAAATACTAATAAAGAAAAATTTACCGTGCTTTGGCCGTCTTATCATCCTCTGAAAATCAGTAATAGGATCCTCCCCGTATTCCATTTCATCTCTTTCTTCATGAGTAGTAATCTACAAATATTGTGAATATATCACTGTCAATGTTAACTGAATAAAATCAAGGGAAGCAGCGATTAAACTTGGTTGCTTACTTCAGGCAAATCTCGTATTGCGTCACCAAGCAGTAATGCCTTCTTCAAGGATTGTTCTTCATCTTCATCCACCTTGACATTACACTTCTACACTCACAGAAAGGAAACATAAACTTTTGATAATACAAATACGTTAAGCAATTCTAAGCTGGAAAATCAACACACCTCAAACTCCTTTGGACAAAAGCCGCGAGATACAACTTTGTGAGTGGGTAAAGGAAACTGTGGCAGTTTCTGCAATAAGAAAAAAAGTTAAAGGTTAAATTTCGATTATCAACTTTATATCCAGTAAAACTAAAAGTAAAATCTAAATTATGACAAAACTATATATTCCAGACTACAACTTTACCTCAGTAGTACGGGCACCCCATATAAATGTGCGCATACGAAACTGCGGGAGCCCATACTTTCCTGCTACCAGAAAACCAAGACGGACTTGGTACTGCATTGCAACAAGTCTAGCCACTGCAAGCCGGCCAAGGTATGCTTTCTCAAACCGCATAATATCCACAACGTTCTCCATCAACGTGAAGCGTGGTTGGAGAAACTTGATAATATCCATGAAAACCTCAAGTTGAAAATTCTTGATGTCCTTCAGAGGCTCATCTTTGGCCCGGAACCTATTGAACCCAGAAATACCTTGGCAGGGAGGGCCACCACATATCACATCGACAGTTCCCTATAAGAAAAACAGAACAATGTATAAATTTGTTACAAAGGAAACATGATAAATGAGGACGCCAAATAAACTAGTATCAAAAAGTAGACTTCACAAAAAGTTTTAAGTTCAAAAGACTACACCTGCAAGCAACAATTTTAGAAAAGAAATTCAACTAGTAATTCTAAAATCAATTTATTGGTAATTCTAAAAACATATAATGAAATAGTGATCACTCTGCAAGATGTTATAAACCCGTTTAAAACAAGAAGAAACTTAAAAATTTGGTTAAACAGTCACTAAAATAGTAGAATCGGATAGACACTTACAGGTAGCGGCAGTATATGCCGTTTGTACCCATCAATCACAAAGTCCTTGATGCTCTCTTCGCATTTCCTGCATATATATAAAACTAAAATTAACTTGATGTAGCTTGTTACTGAAGCATGTTAGAAAAACGAAATGCGAAGAAGATTAAAAAGTTCAAAGTACAATGACATACTCAAGTCCAGTTGCAGGCTCCCATGTGTCCCAATCAGAACCATACCCCTTCCAGCTAACCTAAATTATTAATTTTTTTTGCCGAAGTTGGTAAATAAAACATACCAGATAGAGGCAGAAGACTAAGCTAGAGAAAATCCCAAAAGTAATACCTTGTAGTACAGTGCACTGTCCTCTTTGATCTCTTTAGGATCTCCATAGCAGATCCCAACAATCTTATCAACTTCAAATTCATCCTTATCATCCGGTGGACAGGAGTCAGCCTCTAATTCAGCTTCTTCAATATCTTCATCAGCATTAGCTGGTCCACCGGTCTCCAACAATAAGTAAGTTTCACAAAGATCTCTCCATTCTTTGAGCAATTCTAGAAAATCCTCAGCTGTGGTGTGCCTGACCTGAAATCGAGTTGGCAGATAAGTCTGAAAACAGGTTCTGAATATGAGAAGAGAAAGGCAATAATAATAGCACAAGACTAAACCTCCGTTTCCGGGTGGTTATGGCGTAGACTCTGGCAAGCTTCTGGGCTGAAATCCACTGCCCATCTCTGGAAGAACATGCATAAATTTTCAGTGAGAAGTAAATAAATAATGTCGTACGTACTGAGATAATTTCTGATTAATATCACAAATCACAAACGTAGCTGAAAATCAAATGAAATGTTTTGAATTCACTTACGGTAACAAGATTGACACCAGAAGCAGCTGCGCCCATACATAGGCCTGTAGACATCCCTCCACAGCCTGCGTACATGTCAAGGAGCGTCATTACTGAGTTCTCGGGAGCACATGATGTGGAAGGCTGGTTGGGATCCGCTTTCAAACTATCTTTGCTTGAAAATCTAGATGACGAAGCAACATGATCTGCTTGAATTCCTACAAATAGCAGTGCCGTAAACAAGAATTGTAGCAAAGTATTGTATTCTCAATAGATAATGTTCATTACCTGCGGGAAGGTTTTCAAAAGTGCAGAAATCTTCTGAATAAGACATATTGTAATAATAATCATACCCATCAACCTGACAGCCGACAAAAGAAAATTAGTCTCTCAACAAAATCAACTGTAAAGAGATGTTTTAACCTCACCAAACGAAGAAAACAGTGGAAGAAGCCATACATATGAGGAAGCTTGAATGACGGTAATCTTGTTAACTACGCAATCCAAGGGATTGTCATCCCCAGACTCCGAAGAGAATATAAGCCTATCATCCACTTTATCAGAGTGGAACTGTATCACCTGAAAACATCAGGAGTTTTACAAAATTATAAAAACAATTATATAGAACTCAATCAAAAGAGAAAAAGCAGTGTTCCTAAAATAACTTACAGTATCCTCAGCTCTGAAAAACCATTTCACAGCAATGTATGGCTCTTTCTTGTTAGTCTCAAAAAACTCCACAATCCTACCAATATAATCTTTTTGACCATCTTCGGCCTGAAATAGATCAGTTAGTTATACAACAATATTAAAGTCTTGTAAATGTAAATTCATACATTTACTCAACGGACCATAACAATGACAATCACTTCACCTACAATGAAAATAAAATTAAACAATTGAAAGTACTCATAACATGTAATCAGACAAGCCACTCACATCCTAGAAAATACTCTAAGAACCTTTTCAGAGCACAAAACTAACATAATGCTTCTAGGAATACAGGAAAACATGAAGGAAAAAAAACACAAACTAAATAGAACATCAAACAAAAGTATGATCATATTCACCTGGATGTGGCAACAATCATTCAAATGGAAAGTCACTCCATCTACAACAGCACTAGTGAAGTGCTGTCTAACGTGCAGGTAACCTTTACCACCTTTTCTTGCCTACAAATTATTCAATAAATCAGTTAAAACAAACAAAATCCACAAAATCAAATTACAAAAAAAAAAAAAAAAAAGCTAAATAAAAAACCAAGAATAGGAAACACTACCTTGATAGGATCATAACGATTAGGCCATCGTAGCCTCGCTTCTGCGATCGGGACAGGTTCACCAGTCAATCTGCAATAAGAATTCTGGTTCTGGTTCTGTTTCTTAGACTTTGTAACCTTCCGGTTCATTTTCTCCACAGGGTCATCCTCAATTTCTTCTTCCTCGTCTACTGCATTCTCAGCGTCTGAAATATATAGATCTGAGACTCTATCTTCATCATCTTCTTCTTCTTCTTCACCAACCTTCTTTTTGCCTTTTCTTATCTCAATCCTCTTTAAATTCTTTAATGGACCATCTACTCCCTTCCTTGATCTTCTAACAACATATTTTCTTGTTGATTTCGTGTTCTTCTCTTGTAAATCTACAACCACCGCTTTTCCTTTACCTTTATACGTTTTCGCCTGAGAAGCTTTACTTGTTTCAGTATTTAGATTCACTGCAGTACTTATAGGTTCAGCTTCTGGCTCTTTGATTTTAAGTGTTGTTCTGTTCTTCTTTGGCTGTGGAGGATCATCTTCTTTGGGTTTTCTTCCTCTTTTTCTGCTGGCAGCTGTAATTTCCATCTGAAAATTGGAGATGGTATGAAAATGGAGTTTCTGGCCTATCAAAAAAAGAGAAAAAAAAAGAAAACGGAGTTTCTGAAAGAGATTTAGAATAAGAAGATGAAGCTTTAGAAATGAGAAAAGAGAAAGGATTAGGGTTTATTAGAAGGAGAGAAACTGAAACGGGGATTTTATATGAAAGAGATAAATGAAAATGCAGAGAAAAGGGGAAATATTTTGCGAGAGATTTTCGGGAGCGGGAAAAAAAATTAAATTCAAATTTTGATTTTTCTTTGGAAACTAAATTTTGACGCGTAATATACGTGTCATTAGAATATTGAAAGAAGATATAATCGAACGTGTTTGTGTATGTGGTTTAAGAAAAATAGAATGTGTAACAGGTTATCATATCTTTTTTATTAGATTTTAGATGAACGGTTTAAGATATGCTAAGAAAAAGATTTTGATAGATCTTGAGTATAACGAAATATCTGTAACTCCTAGAAAAACTGCCAAAAAATCGTGTTGGTTGAGATTTTTGTGCAAATATGGAATCAAATCATCTTCAACGGATATATGGACGGAAATGGTATGTTGCTGGGAATAGTGGGGGCGACATTTTAGGCTTTTAGTTATAGGAGGAGGTGGTGGTGCAAGTGGACGTAGCCTTGCTGTCATAAGTGGTGGTGGTGGTGGAGGTGGTTCAAGTGTGACAATTGAAGTGGTCTACAGGCCTGTTTGTGATGGTTAATTTTCAGTTGCATTGAAATGCTAACTTTGCAAGTGTGGGTGAGCACGACTTGCCTGCATTTTTACTCCTCGGCTCCTGGCATAGTTGCCGATATTGCCACAGTTATTTACTGAAAAATTGAACCTTGGAAGTAGGCCTTCATTAAGCTACCTGACCATGACAAAAATGCAGAGGGGGTTTTCTAGATTTCGCAGGATTCAGAAAAAATAGTTGGGGGTTTTCTAGATTTCGCGCGAACATGTTGTTGTTGCTCATATTTAAGTTTTCATCTTCTTCACTTTTCTTACATCTCTTCTCCCATTGGACTTTCGAACCACTGGATTGACTTTTACTTGTTTTGAAACATCTGTTGTGCCATCCTCAACGTTGTTGTCGTGGTGAACTGTTGCCAGCTTTTCCTCTCTGGTTGATTTATTCTGCGCTGATTCACTGCTCGCATCGCTTCCTTTCTTCCTTTTTCTTCCTTCTATTCTCCCACTCAGGGTTGAATCCAAGCTTTTCTCCGCGTCCTCCTTATTTGTGCTCTTTTTGGTAACACCGGCCTTCCCTTTCTTCGATTTCTGCTGTGCTGCTTTACTGTAAGTGTATAACTAGAGTAGTTAGAGCCGAAAACAGATATTTGAGGGTAAACAGAAGGGGGAAAAATGAACCCCAAGGTTACTTCAAAGCGAATGTTTTATGCCAACAACTCAAGTCCACATGGACATCTTATTTCAGGTTTACTATCAAAATAGATTGTGCACTGTACTTGAGTTGAACTTAAAACATGAAGAAACTAAAACAATGGTTGGGGATTAGATTCATTAGAATATACCTTTGCATGACCGGACTTCTGGAGAGGCTTCTTTTGATGATATCAGTATAATATTGAGTAAAAGGAGTCTGCTTGCTGTCCACTTTGATCTGCACAAAAATCATTCAAGACACCGAGTAAGCATTTGCGAGCGCATTCTTGATTTAAAGAAAAGGAAAACAAAAGAAAGAAACCCAACCTCCTGAAGAAAAGAGTCAACGGCTGCCTTATCTTTTGGTGAAAAGGCGACTTCTTCTCTTTTCTTGTTAACAAACTCAACATTCTGCTCAACCTGCATTAACATAAATTTATACAATGAAATAATGCCATGAGGCTAAATCCTAGAAGGTTAAACTTGTATCGGAACCTAACGTGAACTTTTGAATTTTATTATTTCAAAAAAATAATACTGACTAATGCTTTAACTGGGGAGATAGATATACCATATCTATTAGACGTTTCACTGGACGTCGAAGACTTTCAACAGTAGTTTTCTCATTGAACTTTCTCAGACGAATTAGGGGAATCGCTGCCAGTTCAGGAAATGATATATGGTAGCTCCACTGAGCAAAGTGAGCTGAAAGCAGCTCAATTACAGATAAGACACACTCCTCTTGGAAGAGACGTGATTTCAGCCACTGCTTTGGGACCTACATCAAAAACTAAATCTTATCAGCCTACCATAACTTCAACAAACAATATTAAAAAATCAAACTCTTAAATCATATAACCTTTAGTGCAAATGACATGTCGAAGGGTTTTGCAGATTTTGCATCTGCCTTGCCAGTTCCAATGTACTCCAAAGAGTCGAGCACCAAGGAAGTCACAGGGATGAAGTCCCTAGAAGAACTTGAAATCTGATTGAGCATTTGAATGCATTTTACTCTCAGAGGCAAGTGCCGTGGTCCAGAAAAAAGGTGAACCACTCCATTAATGATTTGAACAATTAAGTACACCAACAACTGAAGGTCATTATCTTCAACGTTAGCGCAGACATACTTAACCCACAAATCCACACAATTGATGTATTGCCAGCTATATATCTTCTCCATTGTTTCCTGTAGACGCAAACACCTGGGTGTTAGCAGGATGCAACTTGAACCCCGGTTTCGTACACAAATGAGCATCAAAATTTCAAACAAAAGAACTTAACAGAAAAGAATGAATTCATGGGAATTGGCATAGTGATGCACATTTATTGTTTATATGATTAAGCTAATAAGAGTAAGCTAACACAAGAGATGGGCAACATGGTTTAGAGATTTATTTTTTTTGCAGAAAAAAAAGAGGCTAATTAAAAACACAGCAACAATGTTACGCCACCAGACAAATGGTTTAGAGAATAGTGTCCCCTAACACTTGCTGATAGTAATGATGGCAACATGGATTAGACTTAGAGAGCACATAAGCCGAAAATCAATAAATTTGGTGAATCTAGATTTCCTTGCCGATGAATTCAACATCGAAGAAACACACCATCCAAAAAAAAAACACCATCCAAAGAAATACATACAGATGTTAGTTCTAACCACTCTGCATAAACTAAACCAGTAGAATAAAAAAAAGGTCTAAACAGCACCAGTTAAAAGTGCAAATAGAAGATGTGTGCCATTTGATACAGTGCTTTCTTTTTAACCGCATCACTTCTGCTAGCATTAAATTTCTACTTCCTTCTAATATCTCACTACATAAATTAGGATTGTTCATTTTCCTTAGCAATGACACAGATAAGACTCAAAAAACATTAACCATGAAATTCAGAGAATCCCAAAAGTACCAAAGTTTCACATTTTTACAAGGTATGTACCAGTTCTACTAATCTCGTAATTACATCATCTCTCAGGTTAAAACTTATATGTGACACATATATAAGCTATTAGAAGTGGTGTTAGCTTACTCTTATTTATTGATTATATGATCAAGCTACACATAGATATGCATTTTACCGACGGAAGAGGAAAAACATCACAAATTTTAGACATGGACAAGAAGAAAAAAAGTAAAGCAGAAAACGGTTGTACCCATAAAACGGCACTCCACAAAATAGGAATCACACTAAAGTAACAATCCAGAGAAGTAAAACCAACTATTAAAGTACGTAAAACTACTACTACCACTACCACTAGATGCCATTGGAAGCCTTATTACCATCATCCGCAGTGCCTCCACCTCCGCCACCATAAGATGCCATTGGAAGTGTGCTGAAAAGTGAAGTGGAGGAGCTGGAGACTATAGCTAAGTTATGTGCAAGTGGGTTTGGAACAAATGCACGAGATTGTTGACCATTAAAATTTCAAACAAAAGAACTTAACAGAAAAGAATGAATCGTCTGTAATCCCACCCTAACAATATTGCTCGTGCACGAGTTAACAACAATAAACAGATGGGTACCTCAGGTTCAAGCAAAATTTGTAAATTAAAAATATTATGATCTATGTCTTAGCTTATGGATGAAAAAATGGAAGAGCATTTACCTTTTCCTTTGTGTGAAGGCACTGCCGTAATATTGTGGCTAGCTGCTGGATAGATACCAATGCCTTGCTACATGATCTCGGAACATCTAGAGAATAAAGCTCGACAAGGGAGTCCGCAAGAAATTTTATGTGTAACAAATTTGTGGGCTCCAAAAACTTGCTTCGTGCAATAAAGGCCTTGTATGTTTTTATCAAGCAGGACTCGAGACAGTTTAAACTCAACTGCGTAGCAGCATCACGCATGATAAGAAATGATGCAGATGGAACTTTTCCTTCCCCAGTTGCCCAGAGATGAACTGTCACCTGCACGCAAATTTAAGTATCATAAGGAAAAGAAGAAGATGAAAGCTTTTACATGTCAAACTGCCTTCATTAGTGCTAGGGGGCAAATGTAAACCACAAGGAAAGATGCTCAAGCTCATGGGGTTCACCCCAGCCTTTACCCCATTCCGAATTTCTAGCCACACCAAAACGTTGATTCAGTTTCAATGGTGATTCTATAGCAACTTTTGTTGTTAATATTTGGAGTTTAACGATCAGGCAATTTCTGGTCAGGAGATCTTCATGGTGACATATTTCACACCATGGACCATTGCCTTCCTGAGTTTCCAAGAGGTCCCTCGTAGCATTACAATCCACCACTAGTTTGGTAAATATTCCCAGCCATCAGTGATTAGAAAACAGAACCAAAGTAAGTTTTAACAATTAAATAACCAAAGAAACCAGAACCATAGAAGTACCTTGATTAGTTTCTTCAGTAATGACGGAAATGCTGCAAAGAATATGGTCGAAGCTCTCAGACGGGATAGAGCGAATGCAAGTATCTCAGAGTCAGTAACGTGGTTGAGAATGATAATTGTACTACTCAGATAAGACTGAATCAGAGGCTCCGAGTCTTTCCATTTTTGAGTTTTCTTCAACCCCAAAACAGTATGTTTCTCGCAGTCAGGGCTCGGGATTTCTAAATGTGTTCGAAATATGTTATCGGCTTCACGAAGGGTAAAGTTCACTATCTTAACAAACGTCCTGCTACTCTGAATTCTCTGTGAGATTGCATCGATGGCATCACCAGATCCATATTGACAGGCAGCTCGGTATGCATTCAACAGATTAGAAAGAACAGACAAGTTGTTTTCCTCTAAAATCAGTCGACACCAGGAATCAATTATTGCAGTAGTCAAAGGCTTGCCAATGCTGGAATCAGCTTCCACCATATCCTGGTCACTAGCTTCGGCTTCTTCATCAGGATCCTGCCACAACCAAACCCACAAAATATTGAAAAGAACAGTCTAACAAGGACAATACAGATTTCATAACTCTCGCTGGTGAAGCAAATCAAGTAACAGATTACATATAACCCCGGCAATTTATTAAAAACAAAAAAACAAATTTTGGTAGAATTCTCAATCCAAACAACTCTAAGATTAGCACAATACAAAGACAGCTCAAACAACTTACACTATAATCACTATCTTGCTCAAGTTCATCAGCACGAGCTTCCAAGAATTCTGCGAATTCTGGATCCTGAATCAAAAAAGAAAAACACGGAAATCAAACTCAGTAGATAACCTACAAAACATGAGAAAAGTAAAATTGAATCAAGAACGAAAGAAAAACTAAATGAACAAACACGAAGTTACAAACAGGAAAATGCGCTGATAAGACAATTACAGAAAAAGCATCAAATATTATCAGTATTGATAGGTTTCAGATTCTCAAACAAACTCACACTACTCGTAAATTATTTACAGTAATGCGCCATTACCTTTTCGATCAGGCGGTCCAACTTCTTCTTTTGCTTGGCAAGTTCCAAACGAAGTTCCCTGTTCTGCGCCTGTAAAGGCCTATCATTCCCCTCATCTGCAAGAAATTATTCACCCTTTAATAAGTTAAAAATCACTAATGCACCAATTACACACAACAAATTCTAACCTGATTCATCGTCAGTTTCGCCTGCAGCATCATACGCACCTTCAAAGGTCTAATTAGCAATTCATAAAAGCCATTTCAGTCAAATCCAAAAAAGACTAAACACGAATCATCAAATTGCAAAAAAATTCATCACTATCCCAACAACCTCTGGAAGAAATTCATCACTATAAGAACCCTCTTCAATTGAATCGTCGGTTTCGTAACCATCGAATACAGGCACAAGTGAAACGTCTCCAACAGCTACATCATCTTCATAATTATCAACATCTAAATCCTTTTTAGGAAGAGTTTTATGTGTAGGACCATCTTTCTTCTCTCCTCCTACATTAACAATAACAAATCTATAAGACCACCACAAAAAATTTAACTCAAAAAAATCAAAATTACAGTCATTTATTCATAGAAATTCTTACTTGGTTTCTTTTTGAACATAGCCTTTTGCTTTCGCCTCTTTTTCATCACAGACGGAAGATGTTTCTTGGCGAATTTCCTCGCTTTCTTCCCGAGTTTCGACATTTTTGGTCTCAATTTGCTTAGCTAGGGTTTCAGAAGGAGAACGAAGAAGATGAAAGAGGGGTTTAGTATAAGCTTTTAGTTTTAGGGTTTACAGGGAAGCGATGGTTTTGTCAGGCACCCGAGACCTTTCCTTTTACCCACCCGATACATGCAACCCGCCAATATTATACTTGGGTTTTACTGCCATAATGGACCCGAAAGGTAAAATTATTTCACCTGGAATCGAATTTTACCAGTAGCGGCACCACTATGTCAAAAGTTACCTCTTTTTTTTTTTATAACAATTTTAATAGGCGTAAAGAGAGTTTGCATTGGTTCCTTCGCTAAACAATGAGTGCGACTATGTGCACCCGCGGGTGCACATTCCTCCCATTTGTATCGGCCCGGATTTAACGGGGTTTCTAATGTTTTAAAATTCTATTCTCTTTCATTATTTCTTTTTAATTTTAATTTAAAAAAATAAGAAAGAAAAACAAACATAAGTTTCAAGAGTATATTTTATGATTCGGTAAGTTTCTTTCTTCTCTTTTCATCTTCTTCTTCCATCTTTCATACTTATTTGTTTCTTCATCCTGATCTTTTTTCATTGAGTAAAACAAATATTTGATCTTTCTCTAATCTCTAATCTTTTCTTGTTTCTTTGTCTATGATCTTACTGGATGGATATACATCACTTTTTTTCTTCAATTAAACAAACAGATCAAAGTTCTTAATCACCATTACTTCTTTATTTTTGAGGAGAAAGGTTAAAATTAATCACCATTACTTCATAAATGTTCTGAGAAAACCATTCATGACTCACTACTCAAAATAACTTCATGTCTTAAAAAACCTTGAATCTTCAATATTCAATAAAAACGAGAATTGGGTTGATCAAAAATCAATGATGCTCATACCGTGTAGAAATATTTGACGGCCAAGATATAGTTGATCAAATTTGGTTTTTAATGGATCTCTAATTGATGGATTCATATATTTAATTAGATTGATAAACATTAATCGCCTCAATCAATTGGAAACTTTATAATCATGTAAAATTACTAATTATTTATGCTCTTTCATGTGCTTGAAGTTACTAGGAAAAAGAAAGGGACGTCGAAGAGATTGAAAACCAAGCAGTCGCAGATTGAATATGATCATGAGAGAGAAGGAAATTTATTCTGATATAAAAAAAAATGTATAGCAAAAATAAAAAGGGAATATATGTACCGTTAGTAAAGCCCCAATAAGGAAGGGAGGAATGTGCACCCCGGTTAAGCCAGGGTGCACAAAGCAACTTCATTCGTACCTCTTGGTACATGGGTGCAGACCCAACTACTAACTCCTTTAAAAGTTCCTTAGGCCTATTCCTATGCACATGCCAAAAGCTGATATTTGGCATATATGCACCCACAGTGGGGTATGCCAAACTGCCAAACTCATATGCCTATATGCCAGGAATAACATATAGGATTACACGATGGAGTTTCCAGCGAGCGATAGAGTGTCCATCGCTCGACGGTCAAGACAGCGCTCGCTGGTCTTTAAAGCGCCAGCGCTAGTCAAGCTATCGCTCGGCTGTCTGATCATCGCTTATCAGATCTTCATCCAACGGCTACTATTTTCCCCCTCTATAAATACCTAATTTCAATCTCATTTCAACTCACACCATAATTTCTAAATCTCTATAGAATTTCTCAATCTCCAACTCTTTTCATCACTCTTCCAATTCCTCAGAGAGCATGGCTGATAATGTGAACATGGGTGAGTTTGTAGCAAACGAACATGCTGCTGAAAATCAAAGAGCTATTAATCGTGCCAATGAGCAAAGTGAAATTAGGAGAAGGAAATTTAGGAGGAGAAAACCAAAATTCACTATTGCGGAAGATGAATGTATATGCAGGAATTATATTTCTTTTACTGAGACTTTATTCGGAGATGCATTACATCCCCAAACATTTTGGCAAAGGGTTTTTGGGAAATTTCAAGAACAAACAATGAACTTCAACAATCGTGATGTTACAGAGTTGAGTGAACGCTTCACTACAATCAATCAAGAAGTTACTAAATATGTTGCTTTAATTCATTAAGAAGGTCGAAACATGAGGAGTGGTGAAAGCATGATGGAACTTCAACAACGGGCTCGTGCGGAATATCGTCGCATCTACGAAAAAGACTTTGCATTTGGAAGTTGTTTAGAGATTTTAAGATACTTACCCAAATATTGTCCGATATTTATGTTTTAATTTCTTAATTGTCCACTTAGTCTAAGTCCTAAGTTTTAATATTTGTTTAAATGTATCTCTAATTTAAGATTGGATTAAATAGAATTAAGCTTAATTTTCAAATTAAAACTTCGAATTAATCATTAATAGTCATTTTACAAGACATAAAACTAGACAATAATAATTTGAAAATAAAAATAAAAATAACTAGACTTTAAAAATAAAAATTTGGGACAATGTTCTTCATCTTGTTTATCTTCTTCATTTCACAAAACTTCCAATCAATGAGCTCATGAACGGAGTCTCCTTTGTTTATCTTTTTTTTTGGCTTCAAATTTGTTTTGCCTTGATTTTCCTTTCCTTGAACTTTTCTTTGCCTTTTTTTAGTTGCGGTTTTGACTTGGTTAATATCCAAAACTTGAAGACTTCTTTGCTTCTCACTTATTTCTTTATAATTATCTCATATCTCTTAACGGCACCTTCAAGCACTACTCCAAAAAAATCAAGTAGCATTGCCGAATCAAGTTGGGTTAATTGTGCCATTTGGAGAAAATAGAACAACTAAATTAGATTGAGAAAAAGATAAATTTTTTTGTGTAAAAAATTCTGGGTAAGTTTTGAGTTTGAAAGTTAACTATTTATAGTGATAAAGAACTAGCCGTTGGTGCTAGAGTCAATAACGCTGGTGCTAGAGTGATTGTCGCTGGTGATAGAGTGATTATCGCTGGCGTTATTCATAATATTGATCGCTAGAAGGTCTATCGCTTAGTGGTTTTCCCATAGTGGTGCAATTGGTTTGCCATGCCACCTGGTATGCCAAACAACTTTTTTTTGGCATGTGCATATGAATAGGCCTTACAATTCGTAAAGACCATTTAACTCCGACAAGCGGT
Source organism: Papaver atlanticum (assembly GCA_023531105.1). Classification (NCBI taxonomy): domain Eukaryota; kingdom Viridiplantae; phylum Streptophyta; class Magnoliopsida; order Ranunculales; family Papaveraceae; genus Papaver; species Papaver atlanticum. The sequence goes on along the minus strand of JAJJMB010008687.1, from coordinate 1,139,515 downwards.
GACAGAGGGATATTTCGCCGATGGGGTCAAAACAAATACAGTATAATGAGTAATTTATATCATTTTACCTTTTCTGACTCTGCAAAATACTAAAATTACCAATTGCACTAAGATTCAGAAACAAGTGTTACCAAAAGAAGAAGAAACGCGTTTTTTTCCTCTCTCTTCCGAGCTTTGCTCTGCAACTCGTCTGCTGAGAGTTTCCTATCCGATTCACCATTACCAATCTCCTTCCTCTTCTCAGTTCGATCTCTCATACTAACAAATCAGTTATTTCGAACCTAAATCAAGATGGGTTTTCAATTCGATGTTGATTGAATTGGGATTGTGCGACAGTTGATGGATTCGGAAGGCCGTATTCTTCATAGCTCTTAAGTTGTAGATCTTATCAGGTAGAGTAAATGAATATCTTCTCTTCCTGAGGTCGTAAACTAGGTTGAGTTCCTGGAATCTCCCTTCGATTTGCTTTCCTGTAAGTATCCACTAGTTTCAATAACATTGTACCTGTTTTCAAAAAAACAATGAACGCAACTAAAGGTAATAAGATTGATGCACAGTGTCCCGACCCAGATACATATGTTCCTAAAGCTGAAGTCAAGAAGTATATAAAGAGGGCAAGTTTAACTATGGGAGATCCAGCAACCCATGCCGTCACTGAAGAAATGCGAGAGTTCGGCAAGGAACGACTCTCGCAGGCTGAATGATCGTCATGCGGCTGGATTGTCAAAAGATGCAACCATTGACAGTCCAAAACATGCGTAATACTACGCATATTTCTAGGGACAACTCGGAAATTAGACTAGTATTTCCCTTTGTGTTTAAGAATAATCCAGCAATGTGGCTTAGTTGTTGGGTAGGTTTAGATTTAGGACTAGCATTTCCCTTCCTGTTTTTCCCTTTTATGTTTTTGGACAAGTATGTTAGAAGTACTAAGGTTTGTTTAGGAACTACGAGTCAACAGTAACAGGAGTCCTCTATGAAAGTATCACATCATCAACAACGACAAAAGGTGCACACAGAAGGCGAGGGCGGCAGCCATACACCTCACCGCAGCAGCAACAACTACCAATCCATCGACTACCCAACTACACCACTGATAGACGCATTTATGTGTCTATTTTCATATCTATTGTGTATAATGTTAGTACCCATTTTTGTACTTATTTTGGTATTTTATCTCTTTGTAGGTGTTTTTTGGAGAAATAAGCTTTTGCGGCGAAATTGGCTCGAAAAGTTGATAAATGCAACCCAAGGGACGAGTGTTATGCGGACTCCAGCAACGGATAAGGGGCGACCATTGGATATGGGGTAACCTTTCCCTTTCACGTTCAAATTCTGAATTTGGGCAGGAAACCAAAAACGTGAAGGTTGTTTTCTGGCAGTTTTGGTGGTAGTTATTTGGAGGAGTTTAAGGTCGATTAAACCTCTGATTTTCATAGGGTAGACTCCTTATGGGTTTAGGAATCTAACATGGGTGTTGAAATCGATTAAACTGAGCTCAATCGACGGGTTTTGATCTCAACAGCAAAATATGGAAAGTCACGTGTGTGACCGATTTTAGGAAATTTTAGAGAGATTAAAGGAAAGATTTTCTTCCCATAGCTTAATATCTATCTTAGGAAGAGTTTAGAATCAAAAGGAAGGCCTAGATACGCGTGGAAATTCTAAAACAAGAAATTGCCGCAACTTTGCCGTGAAGAGAAAGAAAGAGATTTCGGAAGATTTTGGAGAGATTTAATCGCTTTTTTGATATAAATAGATTGGTTGGGTCATATATAAGGGGTGTCGA
>JAJJMB010008687.1:991546-1132726 GCA_023531105.1 Papaver atlanticum | reverse complement strand
GTAATTCTAATAATTCTTTTATGACTATTTGCATTGATTTTTAATTGCTTTATGATTTTTATTGAATGGGTGTGATATTGTTTGATGATGTATGCTTAGTCAATGTATTTTTGATACATCATGCTTTTGATTTACAGTCATTGCTTTTCAAAAATCTACTTTTGGCAAAGAATAAGAGTCCATATTTTTTTAATATTTGAGCTATAATTGTTTGGAATTATAATTTGAATCACATGAATGAAATTTGGTGGAATCCTGAATCCTAGTAACTCTCGCACCCTTTGTAATATTTTTGTATATATTTTTATTAAATTTAAAAACTCGAATCTTCACAAGTCTGAGTGAACGACAACCTTACCTACCACTTTAAAATTACATCAACCACCACCATCACCACCAAGGGATCACTTCAATGTCCATACAATGAAGTATCCATCAAAATATCGGCTATTTTTGTGGATAGTCATTGAAGAAGGTGTAACAACCTTCACACTCCGTATTTATCACCATCACGCCAACAACAAACATTGGGCTAGCTGTTTCTATTGTGTTCTACACCAACTGTGGAGTAAAGTACCGAAGTCGAGAAATAACCAACTTTATAGTGAAACTATGCAGGTCACAAGAACCAAAACAGGACTCAGGACTCGCAGGATTATCAACGCTGCCAAGGGGATAAAGGATCAACAAACAAGTCGGTCGGAAATTAATGCTTATAATTGGGAATTGGTTACTCAAATGTTTTTTTACCCAATTGTAAAGACTAGGAATGCTACATTCCTGAAATATGTAAACCATGACTAATCGCCTATATAAATAAATTCCCCATCTTTTCAAAAAAAAAAAAAACAGAGACAAGTGTAGGAACCCACCTGTATGAATGTGGCTTAGTCATCGACCACCGACAAGGGAAGAATTGAGATACACAACCAGCCAATGGCGGCGCTATGTGTATAAGAAAAACGATGCAAAATGAGCTTAGGAAACCATTGTATACCAAAACAAAGAAAAAGTCAAAATAATTATGATTGGGCTTGGTGTACAGCTGCACACCCATACTATAAGCTAGCTCCTCACCTACGACCAACCCCTAGAAAAAGTTCAAATAAAATCCTAGTTTTAATTTATTATTTTCTTGGACTTTATGGTCTTTAAATAGTGGTTCTAGCCGGTGCTAACATCACTTTGTTCATTCTATTTGGAGAAGAATTTGATGTTGACGAACTTCAGACTCAGATCATTATATTATCACCTGGTGATATTATTATTTTGTTACAATGACATTTGCAAGGGGTTTGGTATTGCGTTTATTTCCTTATGAGTATTTACATGACCCTCAACTCTATCTTTTGATTTATTATGGTAGTTGTGTTGAGAAGGACATGAATTTTAACAAGCGTGATAATAAAGTCTAAAACATTCAATTGTTTAACTTACCAAACAAAATTAAGTTAATATTATCATTCTTCGTCACCAAGTCTGAGGTTGTCTTCATTGTTAGGATGATTCTAACCTCTTTGTAGGGCAGAGGCAGCCTATGGAAAGGGTAGGCACACACATTTCTTTTATCTAGAGTCATCATCTTCCTAACCCTTTTAGGGTTTAGCGACTACAAAGTCTTCATAGGGATTCATGAAGCCAGGTTCAGTTATCTTTCCTTGATAACTCGTGTATCCTGATCTTGATCGATTGTTGATTTATCACTTGATCAAGATTGATAGAAATCATCAAAGTTTTATTCGTCTCAAACTTTGTTGATTCCACAGGTTTTGTACTTGTGAGGTGAATAATAATGTAGGCTGCACTTCGGGTTGCATAAGTCCGAATTTTAAGATTAGCTAGACTTTGCCTTTTGCTATCGATTTCCGCACCTTTGATCATACTATTTGATTGTAAAAGGAAATCACATATATAGGTTTAATCTATGAGAGGGAGATTTGGTTTAAAGTCTTCAATTGAGTTGAAGCAACTCTTAATTGGTGTGACGTCAGCTAAAGGAATCAATTGCGCGGAGTCCTGCTGGGATTCAAGAGGCGTAAGGAGCGCGACTGTAACTTAATCGGTGGGATATCTTTTAGGGCTAAACTACATTCTAGTTCGAAGTTAATTGGTAGTAGGCCAGTGTCTGTAGCGGCTTAATACAGTTTGGTGTTCAATCTGGACTAGGTCCCGGGGTTTTTCTGCATTTGCGGTTTCCTCGTTAACAAAACTTATGGTGTCTATGTTTTTTCTTTTTTCCGCATTATATTGTTTATATTTATCATTGAAATATCACAGGTTGTGCGTTGATTAATCATAGTAAAGACATCCGACCTAGTTTGTTGGATACGACTTGATTGATATTGGATATAAGTCTTTGGTACCGTCCAAGTTATCTCTTTGTGATTAGGTTCACGGACTTGTTTCTGTAATCGTTCTAATCGCAAGAGAGAGCGAGAGAGAGATAACTCTTAATACTATTCCTTGATTGAGTTTAACTCTCGGAATTGTATTGAGTTTGTCCATACAGATTGTCTAAGAAAAAAGTGGTGGTGTATTTTGGTATCCCCTCGTTTTCAGAGATAGACTCGATATATAATACCTAGCATAAATGGCTAGGATTAATTTATCTTGACGGTTATTATTAACCGATTCTTCTAGTCCAGTATTGACCGAGAACATGATATAACTGTTTACTGTACCCACTCCTCTACCGGTTCTAACTTTCATTCCCGTTCCCTGTACCCCATCAACCAGTTCCGGTCCGAGTATCCCAGTTCTAAGACGATTCTTTGGGTACATGCCGATTCCTGTGCAGCCTTAGTGTCAGCTGAACCTTTTTATTTTTTCTTTAATATACCTAGGTTTGATTGACAAGTAATGGATTGAATATATATATATATATATATGAACCTTGGGTTTTCTACAAAATGAAGCACACTTTTCCTTTTACCAACTTTATATATGCGATACTTCTGGTTTAAATTTTACCGCTTTAATCGACCCAAAAAGTAAATAAAGAGATTCCACCTAGGATCGAATTTTACTACTAGTAGTACCGTGACACCACAATATACTCTTTGTTTTCGGTCAAAAGTTATCTCAAGTATATATGAGAATTAACTAGTTGGTATATTAAGAGAAGATATGCATATGTGTTTGAGGGAGGATGCCATCACACTTTTATTCTCATACTATCTCACACTTTAGACACCATTTTCGAACGGTAATGCATTTGAAGCTAATATTTTAAAAATATATTTGTCTTACAATTTACATATCTACCAAAATTAGTGCATTCCAAAATACCAAATCTCACCATCTACTAATCTTAATTTCAACGGTTAAAAACTCGTTGATTTTCAACGACTGATTTTCAAAGTAGTAGGTGGTAATAATTTATGTTTCAGAATATGTTCACCTTTTGTATGTATATGGAGCTCTGTAAGACCAACATATATACCCAAAACATTAGCTTCAAATATGTTGTCATTTAAGTTTTATGAAAATAAATAATGTCCGAAGTGTGAAATAGTGTGCGGATCCTCCTCATGTGTTCGATTATAGTTTTGTTTATTCTAGTGGCTTTTTATGTTAACTTGATCGTAGTTTTCTTCACATCTACTTCATCGTTTGGATTCACAATACGTTTTTTTTCTCTCCGATGGTGCAATCTTTGCAATTCCTAAATTACTATCATCATTTTTCCTTGATGTATTTTTAGTTCGAGATGGATTCATCATTATACATTAGGATGGATGATGATTTGGTTTTTGAATCAGCATTGTCGACGATCTTTGGGTTAAGATATTTCATAATCGGCAGATAAGAGAGTTCGAAAATGAAAATAGAAAATGAATGAACTGGAATTATGATTCTGGTATTAGGGTAAAAGAAAAAAACTGACATTTTATGTTTTTTAAGACATCCCGAGGTTTCCTTTACTGATGGGAATAACCCCAATTTGACGAGGTTTAATAAAAAAGAAAAATTCGAGTTTTTTTTTTTTGATAAAAAACCTTTATTTTGCATTAATAATTTCAATTGAAGGTTACATAGAGATCAAGTACATCAAGGAATAAAACATAACAAGAACAACATACATGAAGTAATACATATTCGAATAATCCGACAAAAAAGAGAGAAGGGAAATCAAAAGAACTACCTAAACCAGGTATGAAAGAACCGATTAAATCAGAGAAGGGATAGTCTTCAAGGGATAACCTGCACCATTTGATAAATTACAATAATTTTTTAATGAATTTCTTACTTGGAGTTCTCTTTTTGAACATAGATTTTTGCTTACTCCTCTTCTTCATCACAGATGGGAGATGCTTCTTCGCGAATTTCCTGGCCTTCTTATCGAGTTTCGATATTTTTGCTCTGAATTTTCTTTCCTAAGGTTTCAGAGAGGAGAACGAAGAAGAAGAACAAAAGAGGGGTTTGGTGTTAGATTTTAGGGTTTAGAGGAAGAGATGGATTTGCTAGTTCCACTGATATTTTTTTAAAGGGGCGGCTTAAGGTTTGGGACCTTATAGTGGTTGCAACAGGTTCCCCCAATGGCCCATTCTTTGGTTGAGAATTCCCAAATGGTTCAAACTTTAAAGTTAAATACGATCTCAAAAATTCGAAAAAGAAGAATCAATACAAACTCGGTTTTACTAAACTGAAATGAATAATGTTGAATGTTGAACACTCCATTTTCTTTTTACAAAAGATCTTTACCATCTATCAACTTGTAAATCTCTCTGAATTTATGGACAAATTCACTGTTGTATTACTGGCTAATCGCAAACTGGGGTTGGTCTTTGGTATAGCCCAAAACTAAGTCATTGTTCGTGAAGTTTTTTTTTGTGCAGATAGTTGTCGTAGCCCTTGGTGGGGAATCACAAAATTGGATTGGTTCTCATAAGGTGTTCAACCATTTTGCAAGCAGATTATTATTTACGATGATTTCTTCAACCAAGTGTTGATTATTTTTACTCATCTTCTAAGAACTTAGTTGGTAAATATTATTTAGTTTCCTCCGATATCCCATTAATGTCGTACGTTGTTAGTTTTGTCTCCATTTTTATTTTAACTTTTCCTTCCACAAACTTAGTTTCTGCAAATTTATAAGCTTTACATATACCAAATGACATGCTAAGACAAACAAATAAACAAATGATATAAATGAAACGTTGATGACTAATTAGTTTGTTATAAAAGCCGCGTAAAATTTGGTTTCTTATGAACTCGGACTCATGGCACTGTGCTAAGTTTTGTAAAATGATATCAGTCGTTCGTGCATAACCTGTTTGGATTTACTTTAGAAGTTGCTTTAAACTTTACACATACCAAACAACATGCTAAGAAAAACAGACATAAATAATTGAAACAAAATAAAACTTTAAAGACTTACTAGTTTGTTACACAAGTCGCACAAAATTTATTGGCTTATTATGGTCTTGTACTCATGGTACCGTGTTGAGTTTCTTTAAGGAAAAAAAAACAAAAATTCATGTGTAATATGTTTAGAAACCACTTTAAAAAGTGGTTTTTAAAAGAAAAAAAAAATGTGTTTGGGTATACATTTTTAAAATGACTGAAAAATATAAAAATTAATTTTGATGAAGCAAAGTGTTTTTGCTTCTGATTTGTGGGTTAATTTTTACTGCTTCTACTTTTGGTATCTGAACACCTCCGTAGTCAATCTTAAAATAAAAGATTAATATATTACTTAGTTCTCTCAACAATCAAAAAAAAAAAACAACCAAACTTTATTGGGTTCTTCTTACAAAATAAAAAATTGACTAATTCAAGTTTTATTCGGTCCTTCTTACCGAAAACAGAAAAACATAAAAATAAAAATAAACTCACAGAGCAATAATTGACATACAGTCGAACTTAGATAAATTAATTCTCGATAAATTAATTATTTCGCTAAAATAATAAAATTCTCTGATCCCAACTAGGCTTGGATAAGCTAAATTGTAACTCGATAAATTAATAATTTTATTTGGTCCGACTCTATTAATTTATCGAAGTTTTACAAATACTAGTTTGGATTTCCATTTAATTTGAGTACACGTACCAAAACTTAGTATTTGTTTATCGTTTGTCACCGAATTTATCGAAGTATATTTAATTCTTGAATTCCAAGGAAAAAGTATCAGGCATCCACAACTGAATGCATATATAGTATTAGTGAACTAAGAACTTGGAAGATCTCCTCTATAATACTTGTCCTAGAGAGAGTGAAAACGTTTAGTTTGGCGCTTGACATTTTGCTATCTACTCCAACGATTGAGTTGATCTATTTGATCACAAATAGAACCGACAAGAAGATGTATGAATTTTGATTAAATTTTTATAAACTCTCGTCCTTTCTGCTTGATAAATAATCTTTCTTTAGTTTCCTCCAGCATTCCACTAATCACAGTTTTTGTTGTCGTCGTTTTTCTTTCCGTATCTCCTCCAAAAGGAAAAAAAAACTCGATTTGCAAAAATTTAAACAAATAGTATTCCCTTTTATACATAGCAAACGCAAAACGACATGCTAAAATATAACACGGAAGAGATGATACGGAATGAATCTTCAGTGACTAACTGGTACTCCTGAAATAGACTTCTCGTCTTGATGATGGGATCACAAATATACAACTGCTTAAGACAACAACTTCCGAGTTCATACCACCGCAATGAGAACCACTTAGGACATTGTGTTATCATACAACTGAGCCGCTTCAGGCATTCCATAGCCTTCGGAAAATGGCAACTATCCATGGCGGTGGTTTACTGAAGCTGATAAAAAAAAAAAGAAAAAAAAAAAAGACTTTCGGTGATATCTAAGGGGCCTTACAAACATACCAAAAAAAAGAGAGTAAAATATCTTTATAAGGAGTGACCTAACATTTGGGGACTTATAGTAACTTTAATTTTTTACTTCGGGCACTACTTCGGGACGTATAGTGTGGCTGTGCCATAGTGGTGGCCAGCAGGTTCCCCACTGGCAATCTTTTCTTTAGATTTTTTTTCTTTTTTTTATTTCCTTTTCTATCTAGCCTTTGGCTTTTGGCCTTTGGAGACATTAATTGGCCGGTCCGTATTGCTAAGGTACAAATATGATCGCATATATTCGGAAAAGAAAAACTAACACAAGTTCGATTTTACTAATTTCCCATGGCAACTCACTAAAATATAAAACTTGCCGAAACACGTACAATCCCTCAAGGAAATGGCTCCCTAAGATTTTATTCGTCGACCGCCCTACAAAACCACAACTTTGTATGGCCTTTGGCTTTACTGATCGCATATATAGTAATGGGCGCCATTGATGATTTTATTCGAGGTGTTGGTTTGTGAAGCCAATGACGAGATTATAACAATTCTTGCATTTACTCACTTGTAGTCTAAAGTGTAAGAGTTCTCCAAGTGGTTAGTTCACGCAGCCACCTAAGTATCACAAGCTGATGAGAAAAGGAGACCATGCAAACCAGAATGAACATTTTAGGCACCTTCCACAGTTCTACTTGATCCGTAGTATCTCTTTAGTTTCCTCCAACACCCCACTAATGCTGTTTTCTTTTGTTTTGTTTGTATGTTTCCTCCGACAAACTCATTGTCTAAATTTATACCGAATAGATACTACAAGAATGAACATGGATACCAACTGGTAGGAAATCAATCTTCAACGGATGATTAGTTTGTTATCGAAGTTACACCTAGAATAAAGTTCTCGTGATCTCGTATTAATGGAATTACAATTGTGTTGGAAAATTGAGTACAATTCCATATGTATATGAATAGAAAATCCTTGGTCTAGTACCGGTTTGGATTTGGGTTGTACATAGTGGTTTGTGCTTAATCTTAATTTTGCCTGTTAGTTAAGTTGAGTCAGTTTTAGTTTCACGTTGGAAACTAAACGAAACCTAAAACCAAAAACACACATGGAATTCAATTAGGAATTCAAAAGACGCAACCCTTGGAAAAATCCTTTTAGCATCATGACTCTTAATTGAAGAGGTATATGAAGCATCATGATTCTTCATTGAAGAGGTACTAGTAATTTGTATAAATACCCTGCACACACTTAGAAAAGATAAATCAATTAGAAACCTAATGATCATCCTACTACATTCTAAAATCAGCAATTTAGTTTGTGTTCAAGAGAGAGTTCATCACTTTAAGTTTGGTTCGCCGTTTCTCGAAGTTTGGAGTGCTGCTACATCGAGAAGATAGTCGTTGTATCCTGGGAGACAGACATCGATAGTCCGTAAACACCAGTGCGGGGTGAATCTGTCTTAAGGCTAGAGGATACAATCCTTGCCTCGACTTTGGTTTCGTTTAATTGGGTTTGCATTTCTCTTCTTCTCTGTTTGTTTTATTGCAGTTTATACACAAGATTGCCAACAAATTGCTTACGGCAACTTTTGAGTTCATAAGTCTATAATGAGAAACACTTTGGCTCCTTGCTGTTCAACACACTTGAGAGCTGCAATCTAAATGAGGCACACTTTTCCTTTTCCCCATGGGATTTCAAGAGTGGAGGAGCAAAAAAAAAAAACTCGGAAATAAATTTAATTATCTGGGCTTGTAATATGGGTGCAAAACTTGTATTGTTTGGTTTGGGCTTACAAAATCATAAGCCTAATGAGATTTTAGGCAGCCAAAAGTGTGCAATCCTTGCTTTACACCTGCTCCGCCCATGGGCAAAAATGATGCTTTACTGTCATAAACCACCATTTTACTGCCACTGAGACTAGATCTTTTTTTTGGCTAACTTGTAGCTATGTCATAATCCCACAAAATGTACTAATTTCTCCCACAAGCTAACTTATCAAATGTATTAAATATTTTTAAATATTTCTTTCACCGTATAAATCTTAAAAAGAAAAGAAAAGTGGAAGAGTAAATCTGTTTTTCTTTAAAAATGAATAGTAAAACACTGAAATTTAATTGAAAAACTAAAAGAGAATAAAGAGATAAGAATGTTTGTCTCGAGAAAGACCCAAAGCTAAGCTAGTTATATTTCAAAATTTCCTTCTAACGGACATAAATGTTTTAACTTGCAACAAAAATGATGTACGAACCAATTAACATGTACTTTAACCACATGATTAACCATCAAGAATTGAAAAGGAAATAATTTTTTCGGTCGTTCTAATCAAAGCTGATTTGTTAGATACGTTAAATATTCATATATAATAATATTCTTTATTTAGTTTTCTCCAACATCTTACTAATGTCGTCTGTGATTTCCTCTTAGTTTTCCGTTGCATGAGCTTTTCTTCCAAAAGCTTATTTAGCGTAAATTTCATAACAATAAATAAGTGTCCAAATTATAAGGGAGACTCAAATGATATGCTAGATAAAGCATATTTAGTGTCCCTAAAACAAATGATACAAAATGAAAGTTGGATGACTATTTAGTTTGTCATATAAATCATGCTAAAATAGACTTCTTGGGATCTCCTACTCATGGGGATTAGAATTACTCATGGCTTCTCGGTCCGCAATGAGAAACATTTTGTGCACGCGTTATTATATCAGCGCCATATGAAAATGACGCGTTATTCCTACTCATGGGGATTATACACCCATCCCCTTCACCCATGTCATCATCGGTTCTTAACCAACAAGGGTGTTGGTTTCTGATGATAATCAAACATTCCGTCTTCATACACCCATCTCATGTATCCATTAAACCAATCTCTTACATCAGTTCTTAACCAACAAAGGTGTTGGTTTCTGATGATTATAATCAAGACCTCCATCTACGATTCTTAATCGGCAACGGTTTTGGTATCACAAAACTAGGAGGAAGTATTGATGTGTTCTGAATCGGAAGTATTGAAACGGTTCGAATCGTTGTGGTGAAAATGCTTGGCGGATGTTTTGGAAAAGATGATGTGAAATTAGGGTTTTCATAAGTATCTAATGGGCCCTCTATCTTAATGGGTAAATGTCAGTTGTAATTTGGGTATTTCCGTTATAGTTTGTAACTAGTTGGGCTAAGATGAGGATATATCTTCGGGTTTTTGGGGGCTCTTTGTCTTGTAAAAATTCTTTTTTCTCTAATATAATCTCTCTTTCACGATCAAAAAAGAAAAAGAAAAAGGCGTGTGGTTTGTTGGGTGCCACTCAAATTGAGGCACACCTTTCATCTTACTCATTCGATTGTGCGATCCATACGTGGGTTTGGATTTTAGTTGGATCAAAATTTAGTGGTTTTTATGCCGGGGCTCCTGATTGATAAAGAATTTGGTGTCGACGATTTTTGAGTTCTGGTCATTTGTATCATCATCCAAAATATTACAGTGACATTGATACAATTTGGAGTTTTAAAGTTCACCTCATAAGTTCTGTGTGCCGCTTTTCGTGGGACTTGGTCTTAGGCCTACATTGTTAAATAGTATTGGTTTCTTTCCTCCAGCAAAAATCTTTATTAAATGTTCTTAATTTCTTCCAAAGTTTAGCCTTTTGAATGCTAAAGGGTGGTACCAATTTTACTAGGGTTGGTATCAAATTAAATAAAACACCACCTTGACCACTGAATCTCATATTAGTAACGGCCTTAACAAAAACTGTACTAATTATTGTTGTTGATTGATACTAATAATTATTAGCGTCCAATGAATCTCTAGATTGGTTTTAGCCTTTAGCAATCATGAATTAATTGGCATGTTTCTACTCGGATTTTTAGTGCCCACCGTTTATCGTTGACTTTATTTTTAAAGAAAACCACTCTATTTTTCGTATAAATTATATTACTATTATTTTTACACAAAAAAGACATTTTACTAGGAAAAGAAATTTTTTTTTATGTTTACCACTAAGAAAGTGGCTCCTCCGCAAATTTATACTCCGAAATCAGCTTACACAGCTCAGTAATTCTTTCATGCTAACTCCTTAAAGTTAAAATAAGAAATAATGGAGTACGGTTGATCTTTGAAAGTAAATGATTTGACAATTGGCATGTCCTTACTCTGTACACGGAATAAGAAGAAGAGAGAAAGAAACCAAGAGTTGTTTCCTTGAATTTTTACACACCTCCACCGTTCTCCTTGATACATAATCTCTCTTGGGTTATGAATTCCATAACTAATGTTTGTATTTAACCTCGTGCAAAACCAGTTAGACCTTATTTGACAATGTGGACATGTTGTTACACCATAGAAGGAACAAGGAACTCTAAATGGAAGAGAAAAAGAAACCTCAATTTGATTGATTATATTTTTACCTCGGATGGGTCTACTTGATATAAAATGGCTTTTTAGTTTCCTCCAACATCCAACTATAGTACTAATGTTGTTTTTGTTTTTGTTTTTGTAGTTGTTTTCCTTTCCATTTTCTTTCTTCCAAAACTCAGTCTGTGTAAATTTATAACAACAATGGTAGTTAGTTTTAATACATGGCAAACGCAAAAACAATATGCTAAAAGACTAAATATAAAAGAGATGATGCGAAATGAATCTTCAATAATTACGTGGTTCTCCTACTGTTCATATTCATAGGATTATTGTTTACAACAACTGCTGTGCTCATACGACCACCACAACGAGAAACATTTCGGACACACATTACAACTTGAGGAAGACAAGAGCTGCTCAAGAATTCACAAGTTTATGGTGTGCCAACACCACCACCACCTCCACATGGTTCTATTCTTCATATCCTTCACCAACTCCTCCACTTATTACCAAGCGGGATAATCTCAACAATGTTTGATCAATGTTGGAATTCAATGATTTAATTTTTTTGAAGAAGCTTTCGAATATATATTTTGTAAAATTTGTGAGATTTACTTTTGAATATAATCATTGGAATGATGGGGCTACTCCCTTCAGATATTTTGGAGAATGGATAAAACATGATGAATGTAAACCACTAATTCAGGAAACTTGGAATTCTCATGTGCAGGGGTCACCAGCACATAAGGTGAATAAAAATTTAGCTTCAGTTAAGCATATTTTAAAGCTTTGGAACAAAAAAAGTTTTGGCAATATACATAGTAACGTTGAGAATATTAAGAAGAATCTTGATATGACTAATAGAAGGGCTAGTTATTTAAACAAAACCACTGACTTGATTAATATCATAAAAGAGTTAGCTAAATGGTACGCTATAAAAGATTTTTTTTGGAAAGATAAAAGTAGGGATCAAAACATAGCTTTAGGGGAGAGAAATACAAAGTACTTTCATAACAAGGCTAAACAGAGATTTAGAAGAAACATAATCGAAATTCTAAAAAATGAAAACAATGAGTGGTTAGATAACAAAAATGAAATCTCTAAGTGTATAACTAGTCATTTTCAAACAATATCTACTACTGTTAACCATGGAATTGATGATAATATGATAAATTTAATCCCTTCTTGTATTACTCAGAGTGATAATGATATGCTGTGTCAAACCCCTTTGGAGACTGAAATAAAACAAGTGTTGTTTTCCATGGAACCTGACAAAAGCCCAGGTCCTGACGGTTTCCCGCTGAATTTTTTCCAGCAAAATTGAGAAATCATTGGAACTGACTTAGTCAAAATGATCCAAACCTTTTTCATTTCTGGAAACATTTCTAAGGAGATGAATGCCTCATTCATTTCTTTAATCCCAAAAACTCTTAACCCTATCACTCCAGCGGAATTCAGGCCAATAGCTTTGGCTAATACAACTTATAAAGTAATCTCAAAACTCATGGCAGGAAGAATGAAAAGTCTTCTTGCTAAAATGATTTCGCCATATCAATCTGCCTTCATTCCAGGAAGGCAGATTTATGAAAACATTACAATAGCGTATGAAATCATTCATGAGATGAAAAACTCTAAGTCAAAAAAAGGTTTTATGGTGTTAAAAATCGACATGTCGGAGGCATTTGACAGAGTCGAATAGACCTTCTTGATTTAAATTATGACTAAATTTGGGTTCAATGCGAAGTGGTGTAACCTTGTGCACCAGTGCATCTCAACAACTACTTTATCTGTTCTTATTAATGGATCTCCCACTGAATTTTTTAAACCTACAAGGGGCTTAAGACAGGGAGATCAAATATCTCCCTATTTGTTCTTGTTCTATATGGAGGCTCTCTCCAGAACAATCACGCATGCCGAGAGCAAAGGTTTGTTAAAAGGTATTAAGATTGTTCACCAAGCTCCTTCAGTTAGTCACTTACTTTTCGCCGACGATTGTTTATTATTTTGTAAGATAAATGAAAGAACTTGTCATAATTTGGTGAAACTGTTTAAAGATTTTGGTTTGACATCAGGTCAACTAATAAACCTCAATAAATCAGGGGTTTTCTTTAGCCCAAAAACAAAAACAAATATTAGACAAACAGTAAAAAAAATCCTAGGAGTTAAAGCTATTCCCCTAAACGATAAGTACTTAGGGTCCCCTCTCTTTACTAATAGATCAAAGATTACTTGCTTTGAACCTTTGGTGGAGAAAATGAAAAAAAGGTTACTTAGTTGTAATGGTACAGATTTGAATAATGCTGGGAAAACAGTGATGATAAAAAATGTAACTACTTCCTTGTATGTCTATCAAATGAATTGTTTTAAGATACCCGTTAAGATCTGCAATGACATAACAAAACTCCAAAGAAATTATTGGTGGGAAAAAAATAAAAAGGGGCTTAATGAAAACAGTAAGAAAGGAGTTTATCTTAAAAATTGGGATTGTATAGCTAAATGTCTTGAGGACGGAGGATTAGGAATCAAATGTCCAAAACTTCAATTTAGCAATGATTGCTAAAATGGGGTGGAAACTCAAAGAAAACCCTGAGTCTTTATTTGCCAATATTCTTAAAGCTAAGTATTTTCCTAATAATGATATTCTCCACATAAACTGGATTTGGAAAGGTTTACTAACTGGTATCATCCAGATAAAAAATAATTGTTTCAGGGAAATTGGCAATGGAACAAACATTGATATATGAGAAGATTTTTGGATCCCACACATCAAACCCCCATATCATAAACCTCTTCTAGAAACCGAAAATTTTACAAAAGTTAGTGATCTGTTTACTCCTACAAAGAAGTGGGATGTAGATAAGCTTACTATATGTTTTGACAATTGTATTGTTGAAAAGATTATGGAAATTAGCATCCCTATTGTGGAGAGAGAGGATACTCCTCACTGGAACCTAAGTAGAACAGGTATCTTCTCAGTGAAATCTCTATATGATCATATTAACTCTACAGGTAACGTAAATCAAAACTGGAACAACATTTGGAGCATGAAAATTACTCCATCAGTTAAAAACTTCATATGGAAAGCTGCTCACTCTATACTTCCTAATAGTATGAGAGTCGCAACAGTTATTCCAAACATAAATACTACTTGTAATCTTTGTAGGAATGGTCAGGAAACTTTAACCCACTTATTTCTTGAATGTAATTTTGCTGTTCAGGTTTGGATGCACTTTAATTTTGACATGCAGTTTATTACTAATGGCACAAGCTCTTTTCATAAATGGTTAAATAACTGTTTTGAAAATCCTGATAGAGGTGGGTATGGGGTAGATTGGCAAGTGCTTTGTAGTGTTATCATATGGCATATTTGGAAAGCGAGATGTAACATAACTTTTAAGAAGGAAAGCCAAAACAGTGTCAATATAGCTAATAACATTGTAAAATACTTAAACAGTTACTTGACAGTGAACAACCCTGATTACAACATAATGCAATCTCTGTTCTATAATCCCCTCAAAGATGAAACTCTGAAAGTGACAACACAACAGATGGAAGAACAAACAGGACAACTGGACATAAAGATCAACATTGCACTAACTATGATGAACTGTAATGCAAACTCTGGAATTGGGCTTACATTATGTGATTATACAGGGTTTATCATAGAGGCAAGAGGGATACACTCTACAGTAACAACCAGAGATCAACTAGAAAAGGAAGGAGTTGAGGCAGCTTTCAAATGGGCCACAAAATGGAGTGGACACACCATCAGTTTCAGAAGTGATTCAGAACCTACTATATTGTTGCTTATAGGAAAGTACGCGAAGGCAAGAGAACAAAGATACAAAGTTAGTGCAAATTTCCCCGACAACACAACATTTGATATCAATTTTCTGGTTCAGTCATTTACTTTAGTTATGAGAGCAAACATAATTTGGGCAGCTAAGTTATCAGTATTTTGTAACAAGTATGCTATTAAACACAACTGGTCAGGAAATGCTTTATGGGAGATTCTAACTTATCTAAATATACATATTTGGAATCAAGATGTAATGGTTTATCAAACCTCAAACTATGGACGTTATGGTTCATTTCTATCTGTAACATGAGGGTTACCTCTTTTTCTATAAAAAAAAAAAAACAAATCAAATTGTTGTATAATGATATTACAAGTTGTAAAAATTAAAGTATCATCATCCAGTAACTTTACCACTGTACTACGATGACACCGGCAAACGTCAAAAATATATGGAACAAAAAATATTTACCACTAAGAAGTTGCCTCTTCTCCGACCGGAAAAATACGAACTTTCCATCGGCAGACGGCTTATATTCCATACTCATTCCATACTCAGATAAAGGTTTGATTATTTTATCGTGCAGGGCAATGAGGTTAAAATCTAAAAAAGATAATCAGGGTCACTCCATTTTCATAAATCTTGTAAAGTATTTGATTTGACACGCCCTTACTCTATACACAAAATGACGAATTGAAAGTCACACATGGAAGAAAGAAAGAAACCAGATGAGGTTCCCCTCCATTTTCGGACACCTCTGACCATTCTACACATGATCTGTCTTGTGGTTCCTCAAATATTTTAGCAATGTTGTGTTTGATTCTTAACTTTTTTTTTTCTTTTCCAGAAACTAAATTCACATAAATTTATAGCAGATACTCCTTCCGTCCTTCCATTTATGAAAAAAAAAAATTCTATCACTTTTGGAGAAACAAAGATATGTGTGCTTTGATATATAGCAAATGCGAAACGGCATGTATTTTCAATAAAAAGATGCGCATACTAAAAGCAAATAAAGATAGAAGAAGATTGTGCCAAATGAATCTTGATAAACTAGTTTGTTCTAGTGGTCACACCAAAAATAGGTTTCTTTTGATCTCCGACGTCTTTATTCATGGGATTACAACTGCTTACAACAACCTCTGAGTTCAAACGACGACCATTGCAATGAGAAACATTTATAAAACATGATATCATATGAGCGCCCCTTGAGACGTATTGCAGCCGATGGGAAGTGGAAGTATCTACGGTGGCTTACCTAAGCTGCTATCCATTAACTTTAAAGCTTCACGCAGAGTTGGCTAGAGTATTTGTCATTTTGATTACGTTTATACGCCTTACACAAATCTACAAGTATTGATACAAATTATTTCTTTAGTTTCCTCCAATTTTTCACAAATGCCATTTTTACTCTCTCTAGACTCCTTGTTCGTTTTTCATAGCAAAAACTTCGTATATGTAAACTGATAACAGACATATGCTTTACGCATAGCAAATGTGAAATGACATGTTAAAAGAACAAACATAAAACAAATGATGTGAAACGAACTTTGAATGACAGAATACGCTGGTACAGAAGTCAAATATCGAATAATAGCGCTTTCTTATGAGAAACACTTTGTCCCCGTGCTATCATATCAGCCCTACTGGAGGACGGGGCTAGGACTTATATGTTGTCGGGTCAAATTTGTTTCAGTATTGGTTTATTGTTTGATCCTACCAACATCAAAGTTTTCGGTTTTGCCTTACGAATTTGTATCCGCAAGTCACTTAGGTTATACGAAATCCAAGTTGATTTTCACTAGTAGCATGTTTGGATACCAAAAACAAAAATCAATCTCATAAGTCAGACGTAAAAACAATTTTTTTTATAATTTTTTTTTTACTTATATGAGTCATTATAAGATTTTGCTCTTAAACTAATAATTTTTGATTTTTTTACTTCAAAAAAATCAAAAAGTAACGGCTGGAGCGTGTTACCCAAAAAGGCTATAAAATTTCAAATCAAAACCCTATAACAAACCCACATCCACTCCCAGCCTCCGTCCCTCTTGAGACCTACTCTAGCGCAGTAAATTTGAATGGCTAAAAATTACTGTCACTTGGTGGGGGCGCAACAAAATGAGACACACTTTTCCTTTTACCCATCTATACAGGAGATACCCCTGTTAGATTTTAGTGCCTTAAGGGCCGCTTGATGCGCACCACAGCATATGGCAAGTGGAAACTATTCACGGTGGTTTACCCAGCTGGTACTGCCCACGAGACTTTTACCAACAAAAAAAAAGAGACACAATAAAAAACCAATAGTTGGACTGGTTCCTCGGTGATGGGATTTATACTCGCACTCTTTCGTCAAATAGATTTTTTATTTTTTTTTACACACTAACTTGCGGAGTTGGAGTCCCTTATTACAGAATGAGTAGAGCCAGCTAATAACAACTTTATTTATGTTGGCATATATATAGCCATATACTAAGCTGCTCCAGAAGAGAAATCCCTTACGGTTATACTTGGAGTTCGAAAATTCACTTATGGTGGGACTTTCCGACTTTTGGATGAGCTCTCCGTGAGAAATGGCCTTGAGGGCTGAGGCCTGCAATTTTTAAATATTTGTTTCCCCTGTACTGGCATACTTCATGTATCAGAATACACTAGGGGAATAAATAATTTTTTTCTTCTCCAATTTATCTTCCGGGCTCTAGAGGTATTAATTGGCCGGTCTTTGCTTCCAATTTTATTGTCTAGTTATTTCCATCGAAATTCAAAAAACGAAAAGAGCGTATCACTTGACAGAAGCTCACATGACGAGGGTCATTTTTCTTTACTCTCTTAGAAAAAAGAGCAAAATCTGTAACTAATGTCTATATTTAACCTTGTGTAAAACCAATTAGACCTCATCTGACACTTTACAAATTGTTATACCATGAAAAGGAACGAGGAGAATACAGGGAAGAAAAAAACCCTACGACCCTTTGTAACTATCATTTATTTATCTGATAGCACAACCAATTGAATCATATAATAAAAGCATGGGTAAATCAAGGTATAAACTGAGATCATAAGCAAAAGATAAAGTGCAAGAATGTAAAAAAGACATTGACACAAGGTTAATTAACGTGGTTCGACAACGAAGGTGATTCGACAACGAAGTGTCCACATCCATGGGTAAAAGAGGGTTAAGGTGTTTATTCACGAGTGTTTGGTTCCATTGATGGAACTTCATTACAAGCTGGTGAATTTCAGAGAGTTTAAGATAGCAAGAAGAGAAAAAGCTCCCTTTTCTCAACCCAATCGCTTCTGCTTGTATGGGAAAGGTGGAAAGTGGTATATTATGCAAAGGCCCTTAGCTTGGGATTGAAGCTTCCTTGGAGTTGATATGGTACGCAGTATTTCTTTGTAGTATTATGGTTCGGCCCTAATCATCTGCCACGTTTTGAGGTAGATAATGGTGTCTACAATCTTGAATATATTTTTACTTCGGACTACTTGATACAAAATCTCCTTTTTAGTTTCCTCCAACAGCACAGTACAGTGCTAATGTTGCATTTGTTTTTGTCTGTGTTTTTGTTTCCACGTTTCCTTTCTTTCAAGTTTGTGTAAATTTATAACAGCAATCATATGTTTTAATACATAGCAAACGCGAAACGACATGCTAAGAAATTAAACATAAAAGAGATGATACAAAATGAATCTTTAATGACCAACTGGTTTGTTATACAAGGCTCCTTAAATAGTCTTCTTATGATCTGTTACAATCCTACTCACCGGATTACAACTGCTTATTACAATAACTTATGAGTTCATGGCGACTGCCGTACTGCGAGTAATAGGATATAATCTGGAGTGAAGTTAACTGTTTTTCTTCTTCAATTTAGCCTTTGGGCTTCAGTGTCAATTGGCCAGTCTTCACTTACATTTAATATATTTCTAGCGTTGAAATTCATATAGAACAAAAATTTAACTTATTATTGGACAAGCTCATACGCGGAAATAATATTCCTCATTGCTCTTTTATAAAGATTAAAATCCACAACGAATACTTATGTTTAACCTTTTGTAAACCAATTAGACCTCGTCAAACGCTTTACATATCGTTCTCCATTAAAGGGATGAGAAACTCTAAAAGAAAGAAAACGCATGGATCTTGACTAAATTTTTACCTCGGACAATTATACTTTAAAATCTTTATTTGGTTTCCTCCACCGTTTCACTAATGTTGTTTGTCTTTCCTTTGCTTTCCGTTTTTCATTTCAAAAATGGGTTTGCGCAAACTTATAATAATAATTATGTGTTTAAATACGTAGTGAACCTGAAACGACATGCTAGCCAATTAAACATAAAAGAGATGATACGAAATGAATCTCCAATAATGACCAACTAGACTAGTTTGTTATAAACACTCCTAAAATAGACTAACGGGATTACAGTTGCTAATGAGTTCATACGACCATGAGAAGCATTTTGCACAGGTGCCATTATATATGCGCACTTGAAGCGTACTGTAAATGGGAAGTGGTCAACTGTCCACAGTGGTTTACCTATAACTAGTTTATTATAGAAGGCACACCTAAAATAGTCCTAGCCTCCCAGGGTTCGTTATGCTGAGCATGTCCATAATGGTTCAAAGTTGCAACTAAAATGTTTTTCTATTTCCTTTCTGTTTTCTTGTTTTTCCTTTTTCAATTTAGTGTTTGGGTATCAGAAGTATTAATTGGCCGATCTGGAATTTCACGTATTGCTAATATACAAATATGATCGCGGAAATCTAAAAATGAAAACGTAACACAAGCTCGTTTTTACTAATTATCTCCCCATGGTTTACTGATTAAAGTTAGAATATTGCTTAATCATAAATATATTTCAGAAACAAAAGCCTGGTCCATCAGGAGAACGTAGTTAACCATCTTTGGTGTTCGACCAAAAAAGCTACTTTTCTTTTTTAACACCGGTTGGCAAAGCCATTGGTGAAATCATACAAGTTCTGCAAGTATTCATTTGTTGTCTCAGAGCTAAGAGATTTCGAAGTGGTTAGTGCACCTAATGCACCGATGAGAGAAAGAGACCATACATATAAAGCACAGTGGTGATTTTTCGCACTTTCTCCGATTCTACTTGATACACATTCACTCTTTAGTTTCCTCCAACATCCCAGCGCTAATGTTTTTTATCCTCCACATGTATCCTTCTCACAACTCGTTCTCTAAATTTATAATGAATATGTGATAGCTATTGTAAACAATCAAACAACATGTTAAAAAAGTGAACATGTAACAAGTGGTGCCAAATCAATCTTAAATGATTGATTAGTTTGTAATCGAAGTTACACACCTAAAATAAATTTCTTATAGTCATATCTCATAACCATGGGATTAGAATTGCTTACAACAACTTCTCAATTCATAAGACTATAACGAGAAACACTACTTCGGCTTCTTGTTATCATATCAGCACCACTTGCATATTACATTTAAGTGAGATCAATATTTCGCTTAATTATGTAACTTGTTGGCTGCAACTCATAAGAAGGCACACTTTTCCATCTACCAGACGGATCACATTGAACTTCCCTGCCGTATTTGTATGCCTTCATTAACCCAAAAATAAAAAGATTTCATGAAAATCAAATTTCAGTGGAGAATTAGTTTGTCCAAACGAGGATACAAACTAGTTACCTCAAGTATGAGTTATCAACTAGTTACCTCAGCAAATTCCAGAGTATAAATAGATATATAATCATATGTTTTCTTTTGTTATTTTTTACATTAATAATTTTTATTGGAATTAACAATTCAACATTTACGGAAGAGCTAGTGTAACACCCCGTATTTTTAGCATGGCGCATGGCCTGAGATGAAGCTTCATCTTAAGTTTCTATCGCGTTAAGAGGAATATTGGCCAAAGGACAATGTTGCATCATCATGATGCATTAGGCCAGTTGGGTAGATGGCCTTTAGCGTTGCAGCATAATCATTACGCATTATGCGAAAGATTGGCCTAGAGCCAATATTGCACAATCATTGTGCATCAGGCCAGAGAGGGCTGACCGAAGCAAAGAAACGGCCTTTTGAGGCCCTAAATGATGGAATTTGGCTAAAATTCCAAGACCGTGATGCGTAGGTCACGTCTTGATCGTTGGTCCATTTCCAATCAATTTAGACCCGTCTTGAGCTAAATTACGACACTCGGCTTTTTAGCCTCCAGATAGGCTATAACATGCCTAAGTCGAACGCCTTGATAGGAAGTATGAGCATCCAAGGAATGGAATGCAACTTGCCTCATCAAGTTTGGCCACAATCATCTCTTGCATCGAGCTACCGAGCCAGATGATATGAGAGGCCAAAATGTCGCAATCATCTCACAATTAGATGATATGAGCGACAAAGTGCTGGACCGGCAATGCTGCAACTCATTGCGGCTGCCTACGTACCCTTCCCTACTCTAAAGGGATCAATCACAGACCGTAGTTCATCCATGAAAGGACAGCAACTTAAACCAACTCGTTTGCAAGGTTGTGGCCTAGCAAAAATGGTAATGGCCTGGTCTGTATAGGCCGTTCCGTCAAGATGCACAATGATTATGTATTACCGGGTCCGTGGCGTGGCATAATGATGCCTTCGCATCATATACCCAATTGGCAACGTTACGGAGCTATACAGAAGACAAGGAAGTTTAATCCTTAATACGAGTACAGAATCTAATCAGAACACAGGCAATGGCTCGAGGTACACACCTATTCAGCATGTGGGAGATTCCGTTGAAGAGAGTATTGAACATAATTCTTTTACTGCGCAGTCGAACAGACAGGAATCGGAAGATGAGGCAGTTAAGAACCTGGAGGAAGTGCAGCAGAACAATGAAATAGGTGAGGAGGAGTTAATTGAAAAGACAGTAAATTCCCTTGTGCAGGTAGCATGCAGCTATGGCAGTATCAACCAAGTGCACAGAGAAACATTGAAAAACAACATGACGAAATTAGTGACGGACTACAGAAAGCGGTTTAACAACAGTAGAGAGGCTGGTGAAGACAACCAAAACAATAGAGCGTCTGTCATGGGAGAGGGTGAAGAATCTGAGAATGAGGAGGAAGTGAATTCGCTGAATGGGGTAGAAGAAGGTGAAAATTGTGTGGAGGACATCAGATTAATAAGAGAAGAAACCATCTCAAATGGATTTTAAAATCTTATGCTGGAATATAAGAGGCTTGAATGATTTTGATAAGCAAATATCTGTTAAAAATGTGATTTCGTCACAGAGAAGTGCGATTTGCTTACTTCAAGAAACAAAAATGCAGTACATTTCCGATGATTTTGTTCGTCAGCTGTGGTACGACGATAATTGTGGATGAAATTTCATCCCATCGGTAGGTAGCAGTGGAGGATTACTGTGTATATGGGATGGTAACAGGTTCGAAAAGTTGAATGAGAGGGCTGGATACAACAACATCACTACTCTTTTTTCAACTAGGATCAATGGATTTCAGTGGGCAGTGACGAATGCATATAGTCCTTGCGATTATAATCTCAGAACTGAGTTCTGGAATGATATGGCGGAAGTGAGAGGCTGGTGGAATGGCCCTCTGTGTATAGCTGGGGATATGAACGCAATAAGGTCACACGTAGAAAGGAATCGAGGTGATGGTGATAGTAGAAATAACGCACTGCTTAACAACTTCATTTTGGAACAGGAATTGATTGATCAGCCGTTGGTAGGAGGATCTTTTACGTGGTCGAATAATCATTCTAACCCGCTTCTATGTAGGTTAGATAGATTTTTCTTTAGACACGAATTTGAGGAAGCTTTCCCTAATGCTCTTCAAATAGTACTGACGAGAACTATTTCACTCTAGTGCTTACAGAACCTTCAATGCCCTCCAAGCCTTACTTCAAGACTGACAGGTTATGGATTGAGCACAAGGATTTTGTAAGGAAGGTTCAACAGTGGTGGGAATCTATGTCTTTTCATGGTATTGCAAGTACTACTTTCTTTCTCAAACTACAAAATTTAAAGCACATGATCACACCATGGAGAATTCAGGAATTTGGTTCAATTGCTAGAGATAAAAAGGCTCTTACTGATAGAATTCATGAACTGAATATTCAAGAGGAATATGGGGTGTTACTTCCAAATCAATTGGAAGAGAGAACTCAATGCAAGATGCAATTGCGGAATATAAAAGCAATGGAGGCACGTAAATGGCAGTTGCGGGCGTAGCAAAATGATTTTAGGTGGGGTGATTCAAACACTAACTATTTTCATAGCATTTCTAGCGCAAGGAGGAAGAGAAACACCATAGCCAAGCTGCAAGTTGGAGGGGTCGATTTCTTTGACCAAGGCATTATAAAGGAAGAAATAAGAAATTTTTACATTAATCTATTCACCCAACAGAATGAGTTGCATTCAGGTATGGAAAATCTTTACTTCCCTACGATTAAAGAAGAGGACAAACTTTGGCTTGAGAGGGAATTTACGGAGGAGGAAGTTTGGGGAGTTGTTAAACAGATGGGATGTAATAAGGCACCCGGTCCAGACGGGTTTACAGCTGAATTTTTCAAGAGTTGTTGGGGTGTTGTGAAAGAGGATCTTATGAATCTTATCAAGGACTTCCACAGATACTGTGCTATTGATTGGAGGTTTAATTGCTCTTTCATCACCTTAATTCCGAAGAAGGAAAATTCTTGTACTCCCAAAGACTTTAGACTGTTAAGTCTTATTGGTAGTGTGTACAAAATTCTGTCTAAATTGCTTGCAATTAGATTGAAGAAGGTGATGCCCGATATTATTTCTGACTTCCAGGGAGCTTTTGTTCAGGGGAAACAAATTCTTGACGGAGTGCTTATTGCGAATGAATGTGTGGATAGTAGGTTGAAATCTAAGAAGCCTAGGATTCTCTGTAAGATTGATATGGAAAAAGCTTTTGACAATGTTAATTGGCATTCTCTATTTACAATCTTAAAAAAGCATGATTTTGGCGACAAATGGATATCTTGGATTAGTTGGTGTGTAACAGCTTCGAATTTATCTGTACTGGTGAATGGTAGTTCGTCGTAGAAATTCAAACCGAGTAAGGGACTACGTAAAGGAGATTCGTTATCACCTTATTTGTTCTTGTTGGTGGTGGAGGTTCTCTCTAAGTTGATCAATGATGCAGTAGCAAGAGGACAATTATCGGGTTTTCAAGTGGTGGAACACGGAACAATTATTTCTCACCTTCAATTTGCGGATGATACGCTAATTTTTATTGATGCGAATGTGGAAGAAGTTAGGAGACTACTGATAATTTTGGCGGTTTTCGAAACGATTACTGGCTTGAAGCTAAACTTGGAGAAATCTACTATGATTAGTGTCGGTGCAGATAACGTTATTGATGTTCTATCTAGAGAGCTTGGTTGCAAGTCGGAGAAGCTTCCTTTTACTTATCTTGGTATGCCGATTAGGGCACATTGGCGTAGTACCTCAGTTTGAGAACATGTTTTGACAAGAATGGAGCAAAAGTTGGCAACATGGAAGAAGAGAAAGCTAAATAGAGCAGGTAGACTCATTCTAATTAAAAGTTGTCTTGCTAGTTTACCAATTTATTACTTGTCTCTCTTTCACTTACCGGTTAGTGTGGAGAAACGAATGGTTAGAATCATGCGTAATTTCTTATGGGGAGCTTGTGAAGGAAGACAAAAGTTGGTATGGGTGTCTTGGACAAAGATATGTTTGCCGAAAGAAAATGGGGGATTAAGCGTGAGGAACTTAAGGACAATCAATCGTGCTTTATTGATTAGGTGGATATGGAGGTATTCGAAAAGCAAAAATACTTTGTGGAAGAAGATAGTGCAAGAGAAGTTCAAGCAGAATAGTGATCTTCTAATGCCGGATGTTGACTGTACTTCCCAATGCAGAAGTCTGTGGAAGAATGTAGTGAAGATGGCACTTACGGTTCAGAACATGGTTCAATTTACAGTTAATGACGGTAACGGAATCAGATTATGGAAGGATAAATGGCTTGATGAGGGATGCTTAAAAGACATTTTTCCTGAGGTGTTTAAGGTAGTGAATGATAAAGATGTCACTGTAGCAGAGATGATTAGTGGTAATAGTTGGCAGTGTTTTTATGAGAGTTTTGAATGCTAATGAACAACTAGAGTGGGATCTTCTTAGGCGTGATGTTCGTATTCCAAACCTTGTGGAAGGTGGATATAAGATGTCTATTTTGGAGAATTTTAGCACGGCAAAATGCTATGAGTCGCTAGCTGGACAGTTGGAGACGTGCGGTTTCTCGAAGCATCTATGGAAGAATAACATTCCCCATAAGGTCAGTTTCATTATTTGGGCTTGTTTTCATAATTCACTTCCAACTAGGGATATGTTAAGGCACAGAAGAGTGGAGATAGAAAGTGATTTGTGTGTTTTCTGTGATACCGAGAGAGAAACAACAGATCATATGTTCTTGCATTGTCCTTTTTCGTTTGAAATTTGGAACTACTTTATCAAAGCTTTTCGGATTTCGTGGCCAATGCCTAGAACTTTACTTGATTTATTTGAAGCATGGACTACAAATGTTTTGAGAGGTAGAGGTAAGTCAGTATGAGAGATTATTCACTATGCAATTTGTTGGAGACTGTGGAAAGAAAGAAACGGGAGAGTTTTTGGTGCTAGAAAGAAGGAGGCGACTCAGATTATTGGTCTTGTTAAACAACTTGTAGTTGTTTGGTCTTGTTATTCCGATACATTTTAGTTTGTCTCTCCTAGTCTCATTTGGAGCAATTGGGAGACTCTTATGATTGTGTAACTCCCTTTGCTTTTTGTAAAGGTTTTTCTTTTTCAATATAACCTTTTCCTTCGAAACTCCCCCCCCGTTACGGAGCTATAAATGAGACTTAGTCATCATTTATACTCTTCCGGCTAAGCTATGAAGCATATTTGGTGCATAGTCCACATATGCACCTTCAACCAACTACCCCTCCCTATATATGTTAACTTGCAATTTCTACAAATATGAATTAGGGAGCAAATTGACATGCTTGCTTCACTATTCATGTGCAATGATTGCGCAACACTCCTTCGGCCAGCCCTTTCTGGCCTGATGCACAATGATTGTGCAATATTGGCTCTAGGCCAATCTTTCGCATATTGCGCAATGATTACGCTGCAACGCTAAAGGCCATCTACCCAACTGGCCTAATGCATTATGATGATGCAACATTGGCCTTTGGCCAATATTCCTCTTAATGCGACAGAAACTTGAGATGAAGCTTCATCTTAGGCCATGGCGCATCTTTTAGCATGCGCCATGCTAAAAATACGGGGTGCAATGATTGCGCAACACTCCTTCGGCCAACCCTCTCTGGCCTGATGCACAATGATTTTGCAATATTGGCTCTAGGCCAATCTTTCGCATTATGCGCAATGATTACGCTGCAACGTTAAAGGCCATCTACCCAACTGGCCTAATGCATCATGATGATGCAACATTGGCCTTTGGCCAATATTCCTCTTAACGCGACAGAAACTTGAGATGAAGCTTCATCTCAGGCCATGGCGCATCTTTTAGCATGCGCCATGCTAAAAATACGGGGTGTTACAGCTAGTAAAGCCCAAATTAATAAAAGAAGGCTAGACACGATTAAGCAAAAATAAGAGAATACACACTTCCTCACACTCTTATTTTCACACTGTCATACACGTTGAGAGACATTTTCTTAGTCAAAATCAAACGATAAAGTATTTGAAGCTAGTATTTTGGGGATATGCTCGTCTTACAAAGCTCTACATACCCACACAAAAAAAGAGCTCATTCAGAAATACCAACATTCACCATCTACCAATCTTAATTTTAACGGTTGAAAATTAGTCGGCTTTCATCGGTCAATTTTCAAAATAGTAGATGGTGGAGTTATACATTTCGGAATGAGCTCATTTTTTGTGGGTATGTAGATCTTTGTAAGACGAACATAACCCAAAAATATTGGCTTCAAATACGTTACCGTTTAATTTTGATTAAGAAAAAGGTCTCCAAACGTGTGAATAGTGTGAAAATAACAATGTGAGGGGATCCTTCCTCCTAAAATATATATCTAATTTTAATAAAATTTATAAATTTGGAAAGGATTTTAAATTATCAACAAAACAAGATCGATTATTGATAGTAAATTCAAAAGTATTTTTTTTCAAAAACCAAAAATAGCCAGGATGAAACTGGTTACATCATGGCTTAAATTAAGATTGGAAATTTATTCAAAAAATAACTAGGATGAAACTGGTTACATCCTGACTTAAACTTAAGTAAAAAATTATTCAAAAGATCGCTAGCAGGAAACTAGTATCATCGTGTCTTAGATTTGTTTGAATTTGTTTGGATTAATATGTAACTAGTATGATCTTGTTTTAGACTTGGTTGAATTGGTGTATACTTGTTTAACGCAGGATGAAACCAGATTCTGTTAAATTTGTTTTCATCCATGTTTAATCAAACTAGGATGAAACTAGTTCCACTCAGGTTTAATCTGGGATATACATGGTTTCATCCAGGTTTATTATGTAATCAATGGTCATTATGAATGAACTCCGATTTAAGTTATTATAAGAAATAAAAACAGGTGATGATGATGATAAACATGTAAGTGCGACATTTTAAACCATTTATGGAAAATACAAGCAAATCAAGTCATCACGGAATAAACTGCTAGGCATTTGCGGGAAAAAAAAGGCAATGTTACTTAGGAAATTTTGTTACTCAAGCACCAAGAGGCCACTAGAGTTTTAAACAATAATGGGACATAGTGCCGTGAGATTAGAAGATGGGTTAAAGAAATAGGAAGAAGGACGTGACAAAAATCTCTACCACATTTCGTTTGTGGTATTGTGTATCGGTATCAACAAAGTATGACCAAATGAGAAAGG
This sequence comes from Papaver atlanticum, assembly GCA_023531105.1. Classification (NCBI taxonomy): domain Eukaryota; kingdom Viridiplantae; phylum Streptophyta; class Magnoliopsida; order Ranunculales; family Papaveraceae; genus Papaver; species Papaver atlanticum. The sequence continues at coordinate 1,104,888 of JAJJMB010008687.1, read as the reverse complement.
CTATGCTTCAAAAAGAAGAAAAGAACAAAAAAGGATTGCTAAGGTGGGGTGGCATCATAACAGTAGGAACAAATTGAGTTGGTTTATACTGATTGGTTTATGGACAGTACATACAAATCAGACTTAAGAGTTGGCGAGCATAATTATACTTACACGTATTTACATATACTGGGACAAATACAAGATTGTATTACCCGTACGTATTTTACATATCATCTTAGTTCGTATTAACTTGTTTTAAGGGTGTTTTAGGAAAAATAATTTAGTTTATTTACATTTTTCTGGACAAAATACTCAAATTGGATAAAAGGATAGTATCTTTTTAATCTGCTGGTATTTAAACAGTATTAAATGCTACTCATCTTTTACACTAATTTTTTTTAAGGGTTATCAACCAATTGTGTGTATAACAAACTTATCTCCTTGTTATTCTTCCATCAAATATAAGGGCTTGAGATTGAGATGCAAGTTCAAGTCTTTTTTTTCTTGATTGGTCATTGTATTCAACTCATTTTTGGTAGTTTTTTTTTTTTTTTTTGTTGTTGTAAAGTTGTGATTATAGAATAGATTCATTGGAGTATCCGCATCCAATCCGTCCATCCATGTATCCATTGGATGCTGGTTTGGATGCGAATGCCAAATCTAAAATCTGTAATGAATTGGATAGGATGCAGATGAGATGAAAACCAGTCTATACCGTCCCATGCTCACCCCTTGAGGTGTGAATTGGGCTGTGCCAGCACAAGTACAGACCAACACAACACGTTAAAATTTTAGCACAACCCAGCACGGCACAACACTTTAGTTTCATGGGCGGGCTGGGCTAGACTAATCGACACAGTAGCTCAGCACAGCACGTGGCACAGATAAGCACGTGGCACGGCACAACACGTTAAGAAAGCACGTCATAATATGTGTATAATACCACACAACATGGCACACTACATCACATTTTCTGTATATTTCACAAAAGAGCCTTTAGTCTAGTCAATTATTAACATTTTATTATCGTTATATTGACTTATTTTCATAACAACACATATAATACCTAAATATTTAGAAAATATTTATATTGGAAAACTTTATTTTTCTGACACGATATAGCACAGCACATCACGCCTTCTAGCACGACACAACACGACATGTCTTAATCTCCGACACAGCATAGGACGGCGCACAACTCGCTAAGCATGTGATTTCGTGGGTTGAACTGTGCTGGGCCGGCACATTTTACACCTCTACTCACCCTATCTTGTAAATCATTTGATTTGGGCTTGCAAAATCAGGCGGGAGAAGCCAATTTTAATAGCATGGTATGCAGTTGCACACCAGCCCAACTAGATCCTAAACTTAAATTTTTTAGGAAATTAGGCATACTTGCTCTGTCTAGAAATTTTCTGGTTCCCCATAGCCAAATTTTTGGCTCCGGCCTTGTGCAGGCTACCTAAGGATTTTAGTAATTTATTCACATTTATCAAAGTTAAAATCATGCAACATGTATAAATTTCAAAATCCAAGGAAAAATGAAAGGAAAAATCTGATGAGAATGAAAAAGAATTAAAAAGGAAAAACTAAATTCACCTGAAGTCGCAAATGACATTTGAATTTAGACAAATCCAATCGGCAATTTATACATGACCACAACACCGATAAACTACCAAGACTCTAGAGATATCTTTAGTGTTGATTGGTTACTCACCTTCAGTAATTCTATTCAATACACATTCTCTATTTAGTTTCCTCCAACATCCCGTTCTGTCTGTTTTCCATTTTTATTTTAATTTCTCTTTGCATACTGTCTGTAGAAATTTTTAACAAAGATGTGCCCATATGCATGGAAACTTTATATGCTAAATAAAGTAAATATATAAAACAAGTGATTCGAAATTAAATTTCCATGACTAATTAGATAATTAGAAGTCACACCTGAAGTAGATTTCTTATGATCTCCTACAACAACCCCCGAATGAGAAACGTTGTGAACACGGATTATCATATCAGCGTCACTTGAGAAGTACTAAAGGCACATGAATAGTGTAACTTTAGAGATTGTGATATGCAGACATGCATTGTGTAGGTGCAACTCAAATTGAGGGGCACCTTTCGCTTTACTCACCAAATAATGGGATCCGTATCCATTTTTGGATTTTACCCGACCAAATTTTTGTATTTTGATAATACAGATAACGAATTTGATGCAACCAAATTTCTAATTTAGATCACTAGTATCATAACCCAAGGACCAATCCTTGCAATACTATACTACAATGACATCGGTCCATTCTAAGTCCTACGACACTTTTCTCGATACTTGGTCTAAAATTTATACATTTTAAAGTAAATTTTGTTTACTAGTGGTAAAAAGGGGGCTTTGAATGTAGGGGATGTTCTTATTTTTCCCGAGGGATTCGAATTAGCCCCCTCAGATCGTATTTCTCCCAAAATGAAAGAAAAGATGGGCAATCTTTCTTTTCAGAGTTATCGTCCTAATAGGAAGTCAAGTCAAATCCTTTTGACTTGACTTAGCTTTTGTTTTTTGAGTCAGCTTTAGATTTCTGAGTTAGCTGTCTAATTCAGACAACACATATTCTGTGTAATAAATACTTTTAAACTTTGTCTTTCTTTGTATTCTTTTTCAATCTTTAATGTAAAATACTTTCTTCTTCTTCTTCTTTGTTTACAATCTGTGTAATCTTGATTATCATGAAAGCTTAAGGTTTCTCATGGTATCAGATAGGTAACAGTTCTTAGGGTAATTTCAAACAAGCTTATAGCAATTTTCTCAACAATTTTTCAAGCTTCAATTTGGGTAATATCATATTCAAGAATTTTTTCCTCCAAATCAGTTTTCTAGGGTTCCTGGAAGATTTTATGGTAACAACTCGAAAAGCTTCTTACAGCAACAACATACATCATCAAGGCATAAACTACATCAATAACACAAATCGTAATATTGGCAGTACTTCAACTTTGAATTTGGAAACTTTACAGCACAATCAAAATCAAACTACAATGTCTTCCGCTGGTAATTCTAATGCTCTTCCTTTTACTAATATCTCAAATTTTGTTTCTATGAAATTGGATCATTCAAATTATCTTCTCTGGAAAGATCAATTTGAGGGTGTGTTATTTTCTTGTGATCTATATGGATATGTTAGTGGTGATATAGTTGAACCACCTCAGAAAGTTACAGTAGATGGTGTTGAGATTGTTAACTCAGAATGGGTTTCTTGGAGAAGATTAGATAGGTTTGTTTCAACTTGTATTAAAGCTACCTTCACACCAACTGTTAGTAGTGATGTTCTTAGTTTATCTACTGCAAAAGAAATTTGGGATTTTCTTGAGATGAGTTTTAGAACTCAATTTCTTGCTAGGAAAAGTATGCTAAGGAATCAATTGCACAGTATTAAAAAGGATAATATGTCCATTGTTCAATATCTTCATAAAGTTAAAAGTATAGCAGATTCATTGGCTGCCATTGGTGAGAAAGTTAGTGATACAGATCTTATGATGTTTGTTATGAATGGTTTAGGCAGTGAGTATGATATTTTTGTTATATCTTCTCAAAGTAGAGAGACACCTTATACTTTTAGAGAAGTGAATGCAAAGTTACTTCCTCATGAGCAGTTCTTAGCAGAAAGACAACAGCAAAGTGCAACTCTCTATGATGATCAAACTTCAACAGCCTTTTATGCAAGAAATGGTTCTAATGTTTATAATAATAACAGAAGGAGTGGTGGTAATAATAGGCCTAATGGGAATCATGGTGGTGGACATTACAAGAACAGTCAATATCAACATGGATCTACTTCTAACAATTCTACTAGGAATTATCAGAATGGGTCTAGCTCAAGTAATGACAGAAGGCCTTATATTGATTATTCAAAAATGTTTTGTCAGATTTGTAAGAAGAATGGACATATTGCAACAAGGTGTTTCTTTAGATACCATCCACCAACCGGTACTTCAACTGGTCAGAAAGCTCAAGCTAATTTTGTCACTTCTTATGCTCAAATGGATCATTCAACTTCAGTTAAATCTGCTGGTACTTCTCAACATGCTTTCACAAGCTTAAATATTAATGATGCTGCAGTCAATGATGATCCTTCTTCATCCAATACAGTGTGGATTTCAGATAGTGGTGCTTCTACTCACATGACTGGGGATAGGACTTTACTTCATAATACTTCTAATTACAAGGGCAAGGATAATGTTATGCTTGGTAATGGTAAGACCTTATCTAAATCTTGTTACACCAAAAACCAGTTTTAGGCTAGATAATGTTCTCCATGTTCCTGATATGAAACATAACTTGCTCTCAGTAGCTAGGTTTACAAAAGACAATTCATGCTATATTACTTTTGATCCATATGGGTATGAGATAAGAAGCTTACATGATCATGTTTTGCTTGCACATGGTAAAATGATAAATAATCTGTATCCTATTACTTCTACTGAGCTGCAATTTGCTTTTTCTCCTCTTGTGGCTTCTTATGATATTTGGCACAATAGATTAGGTCATCCTTCTTCAAAGATTGTTCAACAACTTCATAATGACAAGAATATTATAGTTAAGTCTGTTAACTATCAAACTCTTTGTCATCCTTGTCAACTAGCAAAAAGTAAGAGGCTTCCCTTTCATCTTTCTTCTTCTCATGCTTCATCTCCACTTGCACTAGTTCACTGTGATGAGTGGGGTCCTTCTCCTGTTTCTTCCATAGTAGGGCATAGATATTATATCCTTTTTTTATAGATGATTTTAGCAGATTTCATTAGATTTATCCAATGCAAGTAAAAACAGAAGCTTTACAATGTTTTCAGCATTTTAAGAATCTAACTGAAAATTTGTTTCATACTAAAATTCTTGCTTTTCAAACAGATGGTGCTAGTGAACTAGTGAAAGGTGTTTTTAAAACTTTTTTAGACAATTCTGGTATTCTTTTACGAATTTCTTGTCCTAAAACACCTGAACAAAACGGCCTTGCAGAAAGAAAGCACATGCATATTGTTGAAATGGGTAATGCATTGATTTTTTAATTCTTTTTGTCCCAAAGAATAATGGTATGATGTTTTTTTGGCAGCAACTTATCTTATTAATCGATCTCCTACTCCTATTCTTCATGATAAGTTTCCTTTTCAAGTCCTTTATAATGAGCTGCCTGATTATTCTTTTTTAAGAGTTTTTGGATGTATAGGTTATCCTTTCTTAGGACATTCCAGAGTTGACAAATTATCTCCAAAATATGTTAAATGTGTTTTTGTTGGTTATAGTACTTTACGTAAGGGATACAAGTGTTTTAATCCTGTGTCTAAAAAGCTTTATATATCCAGACATGTAATTTCTCAGAAAATGAGTTTTATTTTTCTACTTCTTCCTCTGTGTCTCCTGTTTTAGAGAACATATCACATATTTTTGCTCCTTCCTCTGTTTTTTCTATTCCTTCTTCCTCTATTGTCACAAGATCTCAGAAGGGTATCACCAAACCAAAGTCTTTTCCAGATCATGTTCTAAATATTTCTACCAAGCATCCACTTTCTTCTGCTCTTACTTCTATTCTTAATACTCCTTCTGAGCCCAAAAATTTCAAAATGGCAATGCAAGATCCAAAATGGCTTGTTTCTATAACAGATGAGAATACTGCACTGAATAACAATGGAACTTGGGAGTTAGTTGATCCTGAGCCTCATATGAATATATTAGGCTGTAAATGGGTATATAGAGTTAAACTGAAGTCAGATGGGACTGTTGATAAACTGAAATCAAGACTAGTTGTTCAAGGTTATAATCAGCAAGATGATATTGACTATGGAGAAACTTTTAGTCCCGTGGTCAAGTCTACTACAATTAGAATAGTTCTTTACCTTGCTGTTACTAGAAATTGGTCTATAAGGCAATTGGATGTTTCCAATGCCTTTTTGCATGGTGACTTGACAGAAGATGTTTATATGAAGCAGCCACCATGGTTTCTCAGTTCAGAATATCCAAATAAAGTGTGTCATCTTAAGAAAAGTTTATATGGCCTAAAACAAGCACCCGGAGCTTGGTTTCAAAAGTTCAGCTCAGCTTTAATTTCTTATGGATTTGTTAGCACAATTTCAGATTTCTCAATGTTTGTCTATGTTGCTGGTTCAGACATGATGGTGCTCTTGTTGTATGTAGATGATATTATATTTACCGGTTCTTCCAATTCTTTGCTTGATCATCTTGTCCAATATTTAAGTTATCTGTTTGCAATGAAGCAGTTGAGAGATTTGCATTACTTCTTAGGGATAGAGGCAACAAGAACACAGAATGAACTTTTATTGACACAGAAAAAGTATACTCTTGAGTTATTAGACAAAGCAGGAATGATAGAATGTAATCCTTGCAATACACCTGTAGCCAAGGGTCCTAGAGTTTCTATTCATGAAGGTCAGCTATTATCAGATGCTACAACTTACAGAACCTTAGTTGGTATGTTACAGTACTTGTGTTTAACTAGTCCTGATATTTGCTTTGGGGTTTATTACGTCATCCAATTCATGCATGCTCCTACAGATGTTCATCTGTTATTGGTCAAAAGGATTCTTAGATACTTAAAAGGCACTATTGGGTATGTCATTACTTTGAGACAGGGTGATATTGAAAAATTAACAGCTTATACAGATTCAGACTGGGGAAGTTGTCCTGAAACTGCTAGATCAACTTGTGGTTATGCTGTATTTCTTGGTAATTCATTAGTTTCTTGGTCCAGTAAAAAGCAACCTACAGTTGCAAGATCAACAACAGAAGCTGAGTATAAATGCTTATCTGTGCCTACAGCTGATTTGGAATGGATTTCTTCTTTGCTGTCTGAGTTGCATCTTACCGTCAAATTACCAATTACACTTTATTGTGATAATACAAGTGTTATTTACTTGTCTGCTAATCATGTTTCTCATTACAGGACCAAGCATATAAAAATTCAATACCATGTGGTTAGAGAGCTGATTCATAGTGGATTTCTTAGTGTTCAACACATACCTTTAGAACATCAGTTAGCAGATCTCTTCACCAAAGGCTTATGTGCTCCAGTGTTTACTTCTCTACTTCAGCAATTATTGGGTTCTCCTATTTCTACATTTGTTGGTTTTTCAACTATTGGTCAGGGTGTTTCTTCTTCCTCCTCTGTTTCTAAAGCTAGTGGTATTTCAGATGTAGCCTATTGTATGCCTGCTTCTTGTTCTTCTAAACATGTTTCTTTTACTGTTCCTTGATGGTTGTTGCTGTATTTCAAACTGATTCTTGCTCCCATTCTCAGTTTGAGGGGGGCTAATAGGAAGTCAAGTCAAATATTTTACTCGTGCTTCCAATTGTGCATAATCGGAAGTTTATATTTTAATTATGACTTCCGATTGTGGAGTTTGTAATGTGATTCAGCTTATTAAATTTTATTGTTTAGGGACAGGTGAGGTAAGAAATACCAAGCTACAACTGTTACATGGCCTCGTCAAAAAGGGGGGTAGGAAACTAAGCGCTAGTGCGCGGAGAGAAAGGAATCAAAAAGAAGTAGAACCAAGCGCTCAACAAGGAACTCAAGAAGAAGTACAAGCAAGCGCTCCAGAAATCACTCAAGAGGAAGTTGGACTAAGTGTTCCAGAAATCACTCAAGAAGAAGGACAACCAAGTGGTACATAAGGAGAAGGAGGAGTTACGAAGAAGCTAATCACAAAGAAAGCATCACACCTTGTACCCATTTCTTTGAAGAAGACGGATTTTGAGGAAGAAATCCCTGGGCTGCCTAGAAATGAAGGAGCATTGTTATTTGTCTACAAAGACTCCTGGGCCAGAGAAATCTACAAAACTGAGGTAATAAGTGTATTCTTTTTTACTAACGTATTGTCATTTTATTCGTAATAATACTCTAAATAATTTTGTAATGTGTTGTGTGTTTAATAGTATCATTCCGATGCGATTCATCTACTAAGGCACACTGCCGGACCAGCAAAAGTATTGAAAGATTGGCCTTTATCCGGTGAATGTGAGAGGTTCAGGAGAACTATAGCCAACTCGGGATTAGCTAGTGATGCCGAGAACTCAATGTTGGACCATGATCGGGTCGCGATATTGGCTTTTGTGGAGAGATTGTATCCCGAGACTGACACCTTTCATATGCCGTTTGGGGAGATGACCATTACTCCAGATGATGCAAAGCAGATTCTTAATCTGAATTACCATGGTGCAGCTGTCAAGTATGACTACGCAAAGCAGTTAAGTTGGGAAAAACTTTATGAATTGTGTAAAACCTGTTTTGGTTGGGATAAAGAGACAACAGACATTGAGTTCAACAGGTGCTTCACTTATAAAACTAGACAGATTAACATGAGTCAGTTGATCAAGATATTCAAAGGCACTGCCGAGAAAGAACAACAAGGACCGTTAAGCGATGCATAAGTGGATGCCGCGGCCACCGCCTATCTCTTAGTTGTATTGGGATGTGTTATATTCCCCAATACCAGTGGCAACCGAGTAGGCACCAACCTTCTACAACTATTGCATCCCCTCAATAAGGACGCAGACTACTCCTGGGGCACGACAACTATTGCATTCTTGATGGCAGAGTTGAGAAAAACGTTGAGGCTTAAAACTAGCCAAATTGACAGGAACGTGAGTCTATTCCAGGTATTTTCCCAACTCTATTAATCCATTGATAGTTATGTGTGTTTTTTTTTCTAATTTAAGAATCAATTTCTAATACTTGGTTTGATATCTATGTAGACATGGATCTATGACCACTACCTCGGTATGGAATTAGCAGATGTGAACACAGCGTGGCAGAGAGGTACACCGAGAGGAACAAAGTACAAGTTCACAAAGAACCGTTCAAGGTCAAAGGAGCAGCAGTTAGTTAGCTTGACGGATAAATTAGACTCACTTAAGGCCTCTGAGGTATGCTTTGATCCATACAAGGAAGACCGAGATAGTGGACATATAGCGCCTTGTTCCGAGTTGTCCTATTATTTTGGACCATTGTGGCACCACACAGGTTATGTGATGTACAATGGCTCCAGGGTGATGCGACAACATGGTGCTTGCCAAAAAGTACCATGGCATCACATGAATGGCAAGTTCAAGTTGGACGTGGAGCATAGCGAGTCTAACGAGGACAACATCAAGGTAGTTTACTCTGGTACACCATCTGTTAAAGAACATTGGGATAAGTGGGAGTACCACTTGGTGAACACTTGGAGACCTGTCACCCGAGGTTATGAAAATGCTCCAAGCTATATGGAGTGGTACCGGGAGCATTCACATCTAAAAGTAATCCGTGAACTTAAAGCAAAGTCGACCTCGACGGCTTCCATTTACAGATGTATCATCAAAGAAAAACCCTCAGGCTATGATAAACGGGTGCGTATGGTTATGACTTTTCCCTCTAATATTACGATTAAATTTCTTAGGTGAACTCCATTTGATGTTTTGTCAATTAAAAAAACAGGTGAATAGGTTCAAGTTTTTGTCCAAATGGTGAGCTGATTGCATAACGGATGGACATCCTGTGCCAATTGAGAAGATAAAAAAGCACAGGGAGATGATTGATAATGTTGATATTGAAGATTATGCAGCTGAGTTTGGGGAGAAAGTGAAGAAGAACCCGCCCAAGAAAAAAGCATCAAAGGCGAACACAAGATCTCAGGCTTCTTCAAGCTCTCATGCTGAAGGAAATATTGAGGGAGATGAAGGTGATGCTGGTGATAATGCGGGTCTTCCGGCTCGTGTTAAGCGTTCTAAAACTTTAGCTGACAATACTAAGAAGAAAACTAGGAATTAGGTGATAATGGGTTGTTCGATGTTATGGATTATGTTGTTTTAACAGTTTCTTTCGGATTATGGTGTTTTAAATACTTGTTTTGGATTATATGTTTTTAAGTTTATGGGTTATGAATGTATTTTGAGTTATGTTTATTACTTGATCGTCTGAAACTGCTGAATTTTTCACCATAATCGGAGGATACATATCGTCTGAAACTACCGATTCTGGTACATTTTTCAAAAATTATGAGATATGTTCAGAATCGGTGGTAATGTTATCAACCTTAACTACCGATTCTGATGACTTTTCAAAAAAAAAAGTCAGACAGATCCATAATCGGAAGTACAAATATTAACCATTTCTACCGATTATAGTGGCTTCATTTTTATTGTTCTTCTGAACCTAAATAGCCTTATAATCGGACACAACATTTTATCATTGTATACCGATTAACGTGGTGTTTAAAATCGGTAGATGAGGTGAACTTCATAATCTACCGATTTTGATAGTTCCCAAATTCGAAAAACTTGAGATTTTTTCAAATGTCAATTTTGGGGCAACTCCATAATCGGCAGACATGTTAACTACAAGTCTACCGATTATGGTAGTTCCCAAATTCGAAAAATTTGATATTTTTTCAAATTTCAATTTTGGGGCAACTTCATAATCGGGAGAAATGTTAAATCCTATTCTACCGATTTTGGTAGTTCCCAAATTCGAAAAACTTGAGATTTTTTCAAATATCAATTTTGGGGCAACTTCATAATCGGGAGACATGGTAACTAAATACCTTCCGATTGTTGGTTTTTTTCAAAATAACAAAACTTTCAAACTACATAAGTACACAATAACCTCCGATTATACTAACATCTACCGATTAAGTAAATAAACTACCGATTGTAGTTTTGTCTATCGATTATGGAGGGAATTGCCATTTCGAAAAATCGCCGATAAGGGATGACTTCATTTTAGGATTGGGTGACCCTATTTTGTCTTATTAGTTGCCCCTAATTATTTTAGGGTCCCCCCTAATGACGCCATGGTTCTTTATTCTCTTTATTTATTTTTTATTTTTTTCCCCTCTTCATTCTCCCTTTCAAAAACTCGGTTTATATATTCTCTTTCTTTCTCTATGATATACAGCAGGAATAACACCCTGTTGTGAGAGAGGTATAGGTGCGATCACACTGAGTCAACTCAATTTTTCTTTTTTACTAATTTTCTTCAGCAAATCTTCCTGAAAGTTTTGTTTCTTTGGTTTTTTCTTGTTTGTCATGACTGTTTCTTCTTACAATTGATACTATTTTCGTCTCTTTTTACAGGTTTTGATTTATTATCTGGTTAAGATTTGATTTTCAAATTCCATTTTATGTCTTTCTAATCTTTTTTCCCTCATGTGTTTACAGTTAGTATTATCTCAATGGTGTTTACCATGTTTGCAGCTGTGATTCAGGCGTTTGCAGAAGTTGTTATGTTTCTTTTTGAAGCTTTTGTGATCTCACAGATTGTCAAGTTCGATCATATGGATTTCTTTCTCTGTCAATTCTCCTCTACGACTCAGTGGGTTAGTAAATGCCGCGTTTTGAAGAATTTGAAATTTTAAAAAATCCGTTACAAACAACTTCCGTTAATCTTTCTCGTAATTGTCGCAAAGATTCACAGCTATGATACCATCTCTTGGAAAACAAATTTCCTTATTGAAGAAAATTTCCATTCTTTGCGATTATCTCTATCACAAGATTTTCGGCTGAATATCTATCAAAATTCAACTCTTAAACCCTTATTTTTCTAGGGTTGAAGTCCTATAAAAGTCTGTCAAAATCTAATGTCTCTTGTATCTGCTATAATCATCAATCTGATAAGGAAAACCTTGAGCTCATATCAATGGCTGAAGAAAGCAGCAAATCTATTACTGATCTGGCGTCAAAATTTATGCAAGCTGCTTTAGATCTTGGGGATGTGGAGGAGATGGTATATCATGAGGATTAAGATGTGGAAGATAAAACTGAAAATGAAGAGGAGATTAATCTTGTAGGTAAAATAATCATTGAAGGTAAAATGGGTTTAAAAACAGTGGAAAAGCATATTGGTTATACTTGGGATTTCATTTCTGAAGGTGGTCTTAAAGTTTTTGATCCTGATGACAATATTATTGAGTTTCGATTTAAGGATCATGATACTCAGAAGAAGAAAGCAGCAAATCTATTACTGATCTGGCGTCAAAATTTATTCAAGCTGCTTTAGATCTTGGGGATGTGGAGGAGATGGTATATCATGAGGATGAAGATGTGGAAGATAAAACTGAAAATGGAGAGGAGATTAGTCTTGTAGGTAAAATAATCATTGAAGGTAAAATGGGTTTAAAAACAGTGGAAAAGCATATTGGTTATACTTGGGATTTCATTTCTGAAGGTGGTCTTAAAGTTTTTGATCTTGATGACAATATTATTGAGTTTCGATTTAAGGATCATGATACTCAGAAGAAGGTTTCTGATCCTCGTCCTTGGAGTATTAATGGTTATCTCATCAATTTAAGGTTCTATAATTCTGGCGTCGTTTATCAAGAATTAGACTGGGATAAACAATGTTTTTGGATTCAGGTGAAGAAAATTCTTCCAGAACATGTGAATGTGAAGGCAATTACTAAGATAGGAAGAATCATGGGTGAGGTCCTAGCAATTCAACCTGAAGATGGAGTACCAATTTAAGGAGTACCAGTGAAGGTTTGTGTTCAAGTTGATATTACTTATCCACTTAGAAGGGGTGTAATGGTAATTATTAATGCATGATCAACTAGATGGATCAAGTTTTTCTATGAGAAGCAGCCACACAAATTTGTCCTAACTATAAAATTCTTAATCACACAAAAGGTGCTTGCAAAGCTGCTTCAGAATTCTTAGCTAAAGCTCATGCTAATCCTCATTACTTTGGAGAAATTAAGAAGGGTGAAAGGAAGCAGATTATAATATCTAGAAGAGGTGATCAAGTACCAAAATTGATACAGAAGAATGTTAGTAAAGGTCCTGTCTTTGTACCACCAAAGGATGGTTATGTTGTGGGGTCTAGTTCTATAACTAGAGAAGCTCAGGAAAATGTTGCTGGTGAAGAGAGGCTTGGAAAAAGGCAAAGAAATGAAATTCCAGTTTCACATGTTTTGGAACATGCTGCTAATAGTGCTGACAATCTTGTGACCTCACAGACAACTCATATAATCACAGCAAGGGATAATCAAACTGGCAACACAAATGGGGCTAAGGTATTTCTTAAATCTTCTCTTTATTTATTTTTTAGATTACTTTTTAAGATGAAGCTGATTTCTTGGAATGTGCAAGGTATTGCTAATAATTTTACTAAGCACAATTTCAAAATTTGGTTAAAACTCAAAATCCTGATTTCATTTTTCTCTGTGAAACAAAGATTGATGAAAGTAGAATGATCTCAGTAGATCAGTCAGTCCATTATCTCAATTATACTTGTATTGATAGAATTGGTATAACTGGTTGATTAATTCTTTTGTGGAAAGATGGTATAGATGTTGAAATTATAGGTTGTGAAAACAATATGATTCATGTGGTTATTCAGCTAGACCCTAGTAAACCTAAAGCCCTTTTTACTCTCATGTATGGTTCAACTTACACTGAGCCCAAGAAAACTCAATGGAATTTTTTGGCTGAATTTAGTAAAGATGTTCAACAACCATGGTTAGTTTTAGGGGATTTAAATTTTCATAGGGACAAGAATAATAATACCTCTGATAGATGGGTCCAAAATAGAGTTAATGATGCAGGTTTAATTGATATTGGTTATGAAGGAAGAGATTACAGTTGGACTAGTAACTCTTATGGATCTGGAAGTAGGAAAGTTAGATAAGATATGGTTATTTGCAATAATGACTGGGGTCTTAGTTTTTCCTCTGCTAAATTACTTCATTTGAATTTCATTGCTTTTGATCACTGCCCTGTCTTGCTTATAACTGATCTCATTCTTAAACATCTCTTGAGGCCATTTAAGTTCTTTAGAACTTGGATAGGTCATAATGGTTTTAAAGAACAACTTGATCTTTCTTGGAATATAGAATTTCAAGGCAGTCCTGCTCATCAACCGAAACAAAAGCAACATAGTACTAGAATAGCTTTGTCTCAGTGGAATATGATGGAATTTGGTGATATTCATAAAAATGTTAAAAAACTTCAAGATGCTATTGAAACTGTCCAAAATGAGGCCTATTTCGATACCCAGCATGATAGAGTTAAGTTTATTACCAATGAACTAGAAAAATGGTATCTAGTACCCAACTGTATTAGATATTTTCACACTATGGTTAATAAAAAAAAATACATTCTAATACTATTAATGTGCTCTATGATTCTAATGGTAATTGGCGGAGGGATAGAAATGATATTAGTAATCTTCTTACTACTCATTTTAGTACAATTGCTAATACTTTAAATCCTGTTTTAACTGATGGTGTTTTTGATTGGATTCCTTGTATCATCACTGAGTCTAATAATGCTGTTTTGAATATCATTCCTACTGAATCTAAAATTGAGAATGTTGTTAAGAGCATGCCTGCTTGGAGCTCTCCTGGTCCTGATGGTTTTCAAGCAGGATTCTACCAAACTCAGTGGCGGCTTGTTGGTAAGGATGTTATTGAAGTTGTTAAAAGATTTTTTCAATGTGGTCACATTCCTAGAAGCCTTACTGAGACTTATATTTCTCTTATTCCTAAGTGTAAAAGTCCCAAAAGGCCATCTGAGTTTAGACCCATAGGTTTGTGCAATGTTTCTTATAAGATTATAATTAAAATCTTAGCCAATAGAATTAAACCTTTATTGAAAAAAATGATTTCTCCTTATCAGGATGCTTTTGTCCCAGGAAGGGAAATTCATGACAATATTATTATTGCACATGAAATGATCCATTCTATGAAGCATAAGGAAGGTTACTCTTGAACTATGGCCCTTAAACTTGATCTGTCAAAAGCTTTTGACAGACTTGAATAAAGTTTTCTCAATGGTGTTTTACTAAAATTTATTTTTAATGCTGATTTTTGTAATCTTATCATGCAATGTGTGACTACTACCAGTATTAGTGTTTTATTGAATGGGTCTCCTTGTAATCAATTTGAGCCAACTAGAGGTATAAGACAAGGAGATCCTTTATCTCCTTATCTCTTTATTTTATCTATGAAATTCCTCTCTAGGTCTTTACTAATTGCTGAGACTAATAAAACTATTACTGGAGTTAAATTTTATAGGAAAGCTCCACCTATCTCTCATTTGCTTTTTGCTGATGACATTCTCATCTTTGGTCAAGCTGATATGCAACATGTTAATGATTTTCTGAAGATTTTGCATAATTTTTGTACCTTTTCTGGTCAAATGCTTAACTTTGATAAGTCATGTGTTTATTTTAGCCATAATCTTAGTCCTGATTACTGTGATTTTCTTGATGGTGCTCTTAACATGACTATTGTCACAGATTCTGAGAAATATTTAGGTGTTCCTCTGTTGTTAGGACATTCTAAGATAAAATCTTTTGATCCCTGAATCAAGCTGGTAGGTCTACCTTGATTAAATCAGCCTTGAATTCTTTACCCACTTATCAAATGGGTTGTTTTAAAATCCCTACTACCCTGATTAGTAAGCTTGACTCTCTTCAGCTGAATTTTTGGTGGGGGAATAAGACAGGTAAAGGTATTAAATTTATAGCCGGGATAGTATTAATAAGTCTAAAGATCTGGGAGGATTAGGATCTAGAGACCTTGAAACTTTTAATACTGCTCTCATTTGCAAATTAGTTTGGAAAATTATCACCGATGATGAGGAATTATGGGTGCAGATCTTAAGTGCTAAGTACTTTAAGGATTGTAGTATTCTTCATTTGGTTAAACTTAAAAAAAATTGTTCTTGGATTTGGAGGGGCATCTATAGGTGTATTGAAATCATAAAGGAAAACAGTTTTTTGGCTATAAGGTGTGGAACTAAAACTAAAATTTGGCTTGATTGTTGGGTTATTGGCCTCGGTACAATGTCGACGTTCCTTGTCTCCTATGAGAGCAGTATCTGGCATAATCCCCCAGCATACTCCCCCACCTGAGCACAATCGAACGACCCCTAGTTGTATCCCAACTAACACCGATATTGTTCCCACTTAACGAATGCGGTTATCCAGCAGTGTAGTATTTTAAGCGGAACTACTGCGGTCATCCAGCAGAAGCTTCTCGAGAGGTCACCCATCCTGTGATTACTCCCGGATGAGCACGCTTAACTGAGAAGTTTTTCCCACAACTCAGTCAAGTGAACCCATCAGGCCTCGTTGTTTTGAAAGGACAAACCATTGCTTATATTCCATTCGGTCAACCACTGCCGAATATCGGGGTATTACAATACCACTACCTTAAATTGGAGTCGTCTTCGGCTCCAGAATATATTCGCAAGCACAGATCTCCAACGTTCCCTGCCCCTCATAAGAAGCAGCTGAACCAACCCCGTCTAGCGTACCTTCCCACCCTCGGCAGGTGACCCGTCGTCGGCTCTGATACCATTTTCAATGACCCGTCCTTCCACCGATATTGTCCCCACTTAGCAACTGCGGATATCTGGCAGTGTGGGGTTTTCAACGGGCATCGCTGCGGTTATCCAGCAGCAACTTCCCGGGAGGTCACCCATCCCTGGATTGCTCCCGCTCGAGCACGCTTAAATACAGAGTTTTCTGCCAACTCTGAAGCAAATTGTGCTGAAAAGGCCTCGGTGTTTGGGAAGGACAAATCATTACTTATATTTCATTCGGCCAACTGCTGCCGAATATCGGGGTATTTCATTACCACCACCTTAAATTGGAGCCGTCCTCGGCTCTAGAATATATTCGCAAGCCCAGATCTCCGACGTTCCCCGCCCCTCATGAGAAGCACCTGTACAACCCCGTCCGGCATACCTTCCCACCCTCGGCAGGTGACCCGTCGTCGGCTCTGATACCATTTGTAATGACCCGTCCCTCCACCGATATTGTCCCCACTTAGCCACTGCGGTTATCCTGCCCCTCATGAGAAGCACCTGGACCAACCCTGTCCAACGTACTTTCCCACCCTCGGCAGGTAACCCGTCGTCGAAGATCTGGGCTTGCGGAATATTCCGGAGCCGAGGACGGCTCCGATTTAAGGTGGTGGTATTGTAACACCCCGATATTCGGCAGTGGTTGGTTGAATGGAATATAAGTAACGATTTTTCATTTCCTAACACCAAGGCCTTTTCAGCACAATTGGCTCCAGAGTTGGCAGAAAACTCTGCAGTTAAGCGTGCTCAGGCGGGAGTAATCCAAGGATGGGTGACCTCCCGGGAAGTTGCTACCGGATGATCGCAGCGATGCCCGTTGAAATCCCCACATTGTCGGATAACCGCAGTGGCTAAGTGGGGACAGTATCGCTGGAGGGACGAGTCATTAAAAATGGTATCAGAGCCGACGACGGTTCACCTTCCGAGGGTGAGAGAATACGCTGGACGGGATATGTAAAGTACTGCTCTCATGAGGGGCAGGGAACGTCGGAGATCTTGGCTTGAGAATATATTCTTGAGCCGAGGACGGCTCCAATTTAAGGTGGTGGTATTGTAACACCCCGATATTCGGCAGTGGTTGGCTGAATGGAATATAAGTAATGATTTGTCCTTTCCAAACACGGAGGCCTTTTCAGAACAATTGGCTCAAGAGTTGACAGAAAACTCTGCAGTTAAGCGTGCTCAGCCGGTTAGTAATCCAGGGATGGGTGACCATCCGAGAAGTTTCTGCTGGATTACCGCAGCGATGCCCGTTGAAACCCCACACTGCCGGATATCCGCAGTGACTAAGTGGGGATAGTATCGGTGGAGGGACGGGTCATTACAAATGGTATCAGAGCCGACGACGGGTCACCTTTCGAGGGTGGGAAGGTACGCTGGACGGGGTTGGTCCAGGTGCTTCTCATGAGGGGCAGGGAACGTCGAAGATCTGGGCTTGCAGATATATTCCGGAGCTGAGGACGGCTCCAATTTAAGGTGGTGGTATTGTAACACCCCGATATACGGAAGTGGTTTGTTGAATGTAATATAAGTAATGATTTGTCCTTTCCTAACACCGAGGCCTTTTCAGCAAAATTGGTTCCAGAGTTAGCATAAAACTCTGCAGTTAAGCGCGCTTAGCCGGGAGTAGTCACAGGATGGGTGACCTCTCGGGAAGCTGCTGCTGGATAACCGCAGTCATTAAGTGGGAACAATATCGGTGTTAGTTGGGATACAACTAGGGGTCGTTCGCTTGTTCTAGAGTGGGGGAGTATGCTAAGCGATTATGCCAGATACTGCTCTCACAGGAGACAAGGAACGTCTACATTATACCGAGGCCTGATGGGTTCACTTGACTGAGTTGTAGGAAAAAACTCTACAGTTAAGCGTTCTCGGGCGGGAGTAGTCCAAGGATGGGTGACCATCCGGGAAGTTTCTGCTGGATTACCGCAGCGATTCCCGTTGAAAACCCCACACTACCGGATAACCGCAGTGGCTAAGTGGGGACAGTATCGGTGGAGGGACGGGTCATTACAACTTATACAAGAACCAATTCATGAACATAATGCTACGGTTTGCAAATCAAGTTCGCATAACTTAATACATTAAAAATCCAGGGACTTTAGTTCGCAAACAGAGTTTTGAAACGAACCTGAGTTCATGAGTATAGGCAATAGTTAGCATACAGAGTATGTGAACAAGTTGTCATACTTACCGATTTTAGAACCTAACCACTAATTCGCAAACCGAGTTCTCGAGATACCATTCCGGACCTTGCCTTTTCTTTCCATTCGCAAACCACAGTTCCGGATCTATCACAGATAAACTAGTTCGCAAACAAGAGTTCCGGACCTGAACTAGTACTTCAAAGTTCGCATACTGGGTACGCATACTATGCTGTATCCAGACATTGGTAGTAGTTCTAAAACTCTCATTCAATCAATTTGAAACATCCTTAGAAGACGACGACAGAAATCTTACACATACCACTAGCTTCAAGTAATTTTCAAATGATAAATTGATCAATACGAAACTTCCCAAGTTAACATCAAATGATTGCCTCACACAAATCATGTAAGATGTTCAAGGTAATTTTCAGATGATCATCTTGACTTAATATTTAGTTTCCATCAAATGAAACATTTTAATCTTTAAAGTTGTATTTCGAGAAATATGTAAACGAGATAAACTCGACTCGAAATTCCAAATGTGTTTAATACAAAGTCTATATAGCTCTACGAACTCATTAGTAGATAGAATTGAATAGACTTCTGAGTGATAGATAAGTTTTAGTCTCCACCTACCTTTGTCGACGAAGTTACTCCAAGGTCTTAGGTAGATATTCTTCTTCAATTTATGAATCAGTGAAGTCCAATGCTCAGCTACACACTTCTATCATAATCCAACACATAGCTATAAGTAGACTTGAAATCAAGTATATAGTTTTGATCAACTTAACTTGACAAACAAGCTTGAGATAGCAACGCTTGCGAGTTCGACCGAGCAGTACTCTAACATATACTATTTTAGCTAGAAGCTGCTTCCAATGCAATGAAAAATTCTTTTTTTATGGGATCTAGAACCCAGGTTCAAGTACAAGCCTTATAGAGATCACTTTTATGCAAGTTTTTCTATGCGATATTGTTGTCACTATAATTTTACAAATTTGCCTAGGCCCCCAAATAGTTTGTCATGGCCCTGCTCAGAAGAGTGGAATCATATGCTTACAAAAGGCTAAAGCATCCAAAACAATTTTTATTAGCTCGTCAAAATGAGGATTCAACTTACATACGAGAGTTAAACTGGAAATAAGAATTACCTATGAGAAAGGCCCGGATAAAACCAAAGGCTAACACCATTAAGCGAGAAACAAAAACAAAAAAGAAAACACTTATACAATACACACATCCTCACAAACATGAGGAAGCCATGTTTCCAGTGTAGAATACAATCGTAATCCATAAAAATATGATCTTTCTATTTCTAGAAAAGAATTATTATCACTTTTTCATTTTAGGATATTTTTAAAAAGTGATATTAACTCTTTTCCATAAATGAATTGAGTATTAATTTCCAACAGAAGCTGCTTAAAGACTTTTAATTATTTCTCGTCATAGATTATCAAAGCTAAAATCATGCTAAATATTCGTCGATTGAAAGAATCGAAAGGTGAACGATTGTCTTGTGTATGTGATTCCATGTTAATTTGTTACACACCTTCTATGATTCTATCTGATATAAATTCTCTCTTTGGTTTCCTCCGATATCCCACAAATGTGATTTATATATTCTTCTATGAATTTGCATCCACAAGTCACTCAAATTCCAGAGAAACCAAACTGATTCTCACTCAAACTCCGAATCAAGAGGGCCCTATAGACCCACATCCTCCGTCCCTCTTGAGGCCTGCTCTAGCATATGCTAGCTGCAGTAAATTTGGATGACTAGAAATTACCGTCACTTGTTGGGGGTGCAACTCAAAATGCGACACACTTTTCCTGTTACTTCCCAAAACATGCGATACCCCCTATTGGATTTTACTGCATTAAGCGCCGCTTGAGGCGTACCGCAGCCTGCTGCAAGTGGCGACTATCAACGGTGGTTTACCCTGGCCTGGCACAAGATTTGCATTTTGAAAAAAGGGGACTGGTCCCTCCGAGGGGAGGAATCAGATGCCAATTAAATGCCAAAACATTGTTCTTGTTTTACAGCACAAAAAGTATCCGTTAGGAATTTGAACGTTGGGATTGCATTTATCAGCATTACCTGGTACAAATACAAATCATTTTTCTTTTCCGTTCTCTCTTTTATTGGGTGTCTGTCAATCAGTATATATAGTGAAGAACAAGACTCTTCTTGCTTTACAGAGAATTGAAGCTTCTTTTCCCCAATCCTCCCATCTATTTATATTCCCCTTCTAGTTCTCTCTTTATCTCATTCACTAGAAATTTGTAATTGTATTTCTGAAGTGGGTTTCTAAGGAATTTGAATTTGGAGAAGAAATGGGTTTCATTTTGGTGATATCTCTACCATTCATTCTGTTCACAATTCTACTTGGTTTTGGGTGTTTTCTCTTTGGAAGATCAAGAGGAAGACAAGAGCTGCTCAACAGTTCACAGGTTTATGGTGTCCCAACACCACCACCGCCGCCACCACATGGTTCTGATACTTCTTATCCTTCACCAACTCCTCCACTCATTACCAAGCAAGACAATCTCAACAATGTTTGATGGAATTGAAGAATATCTTTCGAGTATATTATGTATAATTTGTGATTTTAAGCTGTACTTGTGATTATTTGAGATTCAAAATTCAATTCAATTTGTTTTGCAAGAGGTCAATTTGTTGAATCTTGATATTATATTGTTGTAATTTGAGTTGTTTGCCTTCCAATAATTGATCATTTTCAGAGTTTTTTTTCCTTAGTTTTTTTAGCGAGTTTCTTCCCGCGATTTAGCAATTTAGGACAGTTGATTGAGAGGGTTCAATTTTAGTACAAGAATGCATTATTCTTGACCCTGAGAAAGCTAGCATTCTAGCATTCAGATCAAGGCATCAAGACGGTATAGACGTTAAACTTAACAAACTAACAAATCAAGGATGGTTGAGGTAAAGAAACTGTGAATGCACAAAAGAACCAAGAAATAGAAGATTTAGATTAACCATACTTAAACTAATTACATGCCTTCAAACACCTGCCTTAATATGTTTACATTGCGCTGAATTGCTACTCCAGCAACTGCTTATTGCAGTATAAATGGATATACACCTTCTGCTATTTTTTCATTACCCCGCTTAGTACATAGTGGGAGAGTTGTTTTGCTTATCGTGTAATCAATCTTCATGATGTAGCTGCTGAAATGCCAGCCGCGGGTTGTTTGACTGACTCGAGAGTTTTTTCATATTCTTCAATGGATTTGAATAGGGCTGAGAAATTACCTTTACCAAATCCTCCACAACCTCCTTTCTGATAAGTCCTGCCTTCTTCATCCTTCAACATACATCCTAATCTCTGTATAATCTCTAAGAAGATAGTTGGCCTGTCCAACAACAAAATGGTACCATATCAAAACAAGTAACACCAAGAAAGACCGAAATGTAAAAATCAACCCGGAAACAAAGATTAACAGGAAAACATGTAAAAAGTGTTAAGATTGCAAGTCCCTGATTAAAGCTAAAGAAAAGAATGTGTTATGTTAGTTACCCAAAATCATGGAATTTCAGTTCCAAATGCATTTTGAACCTCCCATTAATGACCTCCTTAAATTAGTACTAACTCGATCAGAAAAACCAAACATAAATGCAACTTATGAGAGTGCAGTTTGCTCTATTCCGATTCGCTAAATACAACTAATTCAGCACGCCCCATCTTAACTCGACTATTAAAGAAAACACAGATGCAACCTATTAAAGTGCAGTTAATGCTAATTAGTCCGATACGACTATTCTACCACACCTCATCTCCGATAGGCTAAGTTATCGCGCTTGAGATGGCAACTGTATGATATGTAAAATTGATTTTAGTTAAAAGGTGGGAATGAGCAACACATTTTTATCCAAGGCCGTAAGTCGGTAACTTATCCGTCTAGAACACCCCGAGTCCTCAAGAACAAACTCAGAAAAATTCAGACACTCAATTTCATCAATGAACAGACAAACAAACAAACACCATATGCGCTCTTAAAATAAATGCAGAACAATAAATGCAAGGAAAATTACCTATCTCCAACAGGCTTCGTAAAGATCTGAAGCAAAACACCTTGATCATCTCTATCAACAAGAATCCCCAACTCCTCGCACATTTTAATCTCCTCGTCATTCAAAACATCACCAACCCTACTCTTCAAATTCTTATAATAAGTAGGTGGAGGCGAAGGCATAAACTCAAACCCACCAATACTACTCCTCTTCCTCATTTCCTTCAATGTCATGAAGATATCACCACTAACCAACGCCAAATGCTGTAACCCTTCACCTTCATTATGCTCCAAATACGTCTGTATCTGACTCTTCCTCTTCGTACCATACACCGGCTCGTTCATTGGCAACAATACCATTTCATTATTACTAGCCAAAACAGCCGAATTCAATCCAGACTCAGCTGTACCCACATCCTCGGCTGTAAATTCAGCAAATTCATGAAACCCGGTAAACGATTTCACATACGCAACCGACTCTGCCAAATTCCACACATTTCCCACAGCATGATCCAATCTTTTCAACCCGAAATCCAAACCCCTAAATGACGAAAGCTCATTCATTTTCTCAAACCCAGGCAACAAAACATAATCAGAACCAATGGGTTGTTGCTTATAACTCACAAACCTCAATACAACATCCCCATACATCTTAATCTCACTAACATAAACCCCATTTCCAATCTCCATCGGTTCCGCAGAACCGACACCCCCATTCTCTACACTGACATTAAACGCCTCAACAGCATCTTCAACTTCAATCCCAATCGCCCTAACTCCAAACCCATGTGTATTGCTAAAATCTCTAGCTTTATCATGATTAAAAGTAGGGATTGAAGCAGTATTTTCTTGATTATTCATTTCTGATATCTTTTTCGAATAAGGAGCAGTGAAAATGAAATTAAGGTCACCGGAATTGATAATATACGAAGCATGAATGTAATTAGCAGTTGATAAATCAGATTTAGCTATAATTGGCATACCTAAACCCCATGAAAATCTTCTTGATGTGTTTGTTGCATCACTACACCAGAACTCAATATGATGAAACTTTTTGACAACAAATTTATCTGATTTTGGGTTTTGTCTTATGAAATTCTTGTACCCAACTAGCTTGAATTTGTGTTCTTGATTCATTTCTTTGTTTTCCACCATTTTCTTTTCTGTTTTCTGTTAGCTCAGAGATTCTTTTTCTCTATGTGAGTTCAGCTCAGTGGGGAGATGGTTTAACAAGGAAGTGCGGTGGGGGGAGTTTGTGTGGCGACACGTGGATGGATTAGGAGCTAGTAGTTGGAGATTTGGCGTCTTGTATATCTGAATGGAAGGGAGTGTTTTACACGTAAATATAACTGTATGGATAGATTATACACTGACACGTGGTTGTACTGTGTTGTATATATCGGCTTATTGTTTGATTTTTTTTGGTAAAAGGATGTGTAGAATGACTAGATTGCGTCGAGTCCACTCGTTCATCCCATGATACATTGTGGTCCGTAGTCCATATCCATATTGTACGTGTTTGAATAATTCATCTTACCTCTTGTCTTCGATATTTGTCAATTTTCATGGCTGGTAAAGGTTACGTGGGATAAACAGTGATCGAACCAGAATTGAAAGTTGGTTGAAGAATGCAGTTAATGAAGATGTATGGTTCCGTATATTTTATGAGAAACAACTTTTCAATCTCTGTGGTTTTTGTTATATGATTAATCATAAAGATAATGAATGTGAAATGATTGAAAACTTTCTTCTTAAACAACAAAGAGGTTATCTGTCATCTAGTTCAATCATCGATCCTCCTTCATGGAATAATCCTGATAATAAAGGTGTTAAAGTGGTGGTAACTCAGCCACAAATTCATGTAAGGATAGAAAACCAGCCAGAGATAGAAGAACATGACCATGCAGAAGAAGGAAATCCTCATGCAATTGTACCTTATGCATTAAATGAGTCAAGCATAGTACATGCAGAGAAAGGTAAAGGTGTAGATGTTGCTCAATACTCTCAGTCGTTGGTGACCTGTACTCAACGACAAGCTCAGCCGATTCAATTTATCATCCAGGTGGACAACTCAGTGGCTCCTACCATCCCAGTCACTTGCATTGATTGTAACTCTCAAGGTATGTTACAAGTAGTTGTTAATAGAGGAAGAGAGAGAGAAGATGTTACTGATAGACAAGGGAAAAGGATTAGGATGGAGGAAGGTCAACCTAGTCATGTCTCAGATCCAAATCATAATTCTCAAAATCAGGGTATTTTCAATAATGATTCTAGCAATCAACATGGTCATTCTCTTTATGATAATCTGAATAGAGAAGCAGGGAGTAATTTGAGTCTTCTTAAATCATACCTAGCTATGGGAGAATTTGATGTTTCCATGGATGATTTCAATGCGCAAAATATAGATCCAGATAACTTCCATAACTCGAGAGATTTCAAAGAACCCATTCAGTCCCTAATTCATCATTTTGAAATAAATCAGTCAAACCAATCTTCAGCTAGTTCAATTGCAGAATCTTCAGGAATACCCATGTTGTTTTGGATGAATTTTCTCAATCACCTAATTCGGGTCAATCTGACCATGGAACAGTGTCAGAACAAAACTACTCAAGGACTTTCAGAGGCAACAATCCAAGTGCTGCACACCAGGTATTTTATGCTTCTTCTTTATACAATTCCAATACTGCAATTTCAATTTTTCGTTTGCAACCTGCACAAAGTCTTACCAATAATTACTTTAAATCTAGTTCTAGTTTTAAATCTAAAATCTTTCCTCTATCTCTACATTGGGTTTTTGTCAAAATGAAAATCCTCAGTTGGAATGTACAAGGGTTTGCTTCAAAAGAAACTAGAGATCACCTAGCTGATATCATTTCTCAATATAATCCAGACATAGTATTTCTAGTTGAAACTAAGATTAAGGAGGATAGAGCAAAACTCTTAACTAGGACATACTGCTATCCTAATTCTCTATTTGTTAACTCAATAGGATTGTCTGGTGGTATCATTTTATTATGGAAAGATGGATTTCCATGTGATGTGGTCTGTTCACAGGACAACATGATTCACTTATTAATCAAGTCAAACCTTTCAAAAGAAGAATGGCTTCTTTCTTGCATTTATGGTTCAACTCATACAGATTTGAAAAAAGTGCAATGGAACTTTATTAAAAATCTTAGTCAAAATGTTTTTCAGCCATGGATTCTTTTAGGTGATCTTAATATTCACATTACTTCCAAGGGTCAATCCTCAGATCAAACATCTATAAATAATTGGGTTTCTGCCACTATTGATGCTGCTGGGCTTAAGGATTTGGGTTTTATAGGAAGCAAATTTACTTGGTCCAATAGAATAAATGGAAAGGGTTACAAAAGATCAAGACTAGATATGGCTCTACACAATGCTCACTGGCAGATTGAGTATCCAAATTCTACTCTATATCATTTACCTTTCTTAGGCTCAGATCATTGTCCGGTTCTCTTAGTGACAGAAGCAGATTGTAGAAGAATTAGAAGCTGCTGGTAATTCTATAAATGTTGGCTGTAAGATCCATCCTGCACTCAACTAATTTCTAGTTCATGGACTTCTTAGTCATCTCATTCATCAGAGGAAGATATTCAACAAAAGCTCTCCATTACTAGGAAAAATTTGTCTAGATGGAAAAGAATGAAATTTGGGTATATAGAAAATCAAATATGTCAGCTAAAGCAAAAATTGTCTCAACTGCAGTCATTAACATATAATGAACTGATTAGTTCTCAAATAGACTGCATTACCAATAATATAAATTATTGGAGGAAAATTGAAGCTGGAAACAGAAACCTTGTGATCATTGGGTCAAAGAAGCTGATAATAACACTTATTATTTTCATGCTTTTGCAAGTAGAAGAAGAGCTAGAAATAATATAGTTTCTCTTAAGGACTCTATTGGAAGGTGGTATCACACAAGGGAAGATCTGGCAAGTCTTCTTACCAAGCATTTTTCGCAAATAGCCACAACCACACAACCAATATTTCAGCACTATTCTTTTGATCACATTCCAAAAATAATATCCTCCTCAGATAACGAGAACCTTATGAAGATACCTACTAAGGAAGAGATTCACAACATAGTCAAAAGTCTGACAAGTTGGAACTCTCCGGGGCCAGATGGCTTCCCTGCAGGTTTCTTTCAAACTCAATGGAACACAGTAGGAGATGACATTACATACATGGTGCAGAATTTCTTTAAAACAAGGAGATTACCATATCACCTTAATCAAACTTCCATATGTCTCATACCTAAAACAAAGTACCCTTCAACACCGAATGATTACAAATCATCTCTCCTACTCAGGTGGCTTATGTCCCAAAAAGATTCATAAATGACAACATAATTATATCCCATGAGTTGATTCACTGAATGAATAGATCAAAGTCGAAGAAAGGATACATAGCTTTAAAGCTAGACATGTCCAAGGCGTTTGATCGTTTAGAATGGGCTTTTCTAGATCAAATGCTTCAGTCTTTACGATTAAGTATGGAATGGAGAGAATCGGTGAGCCAATGCATCTCGACAACTCAAATATCTATAAGACTGAATGGTAGTCCTTATGAGCAATACTCTCCTACTAGAGGTTTACGACAGGGGGATCCTTTATCCCCCTATCTGTTTATCATAGCAATGGAATTTATTTCAAGGAATTTAGCTCTAGATGATCACAATAATTTAATAAAAGGTGTCAAGGTGACAAGGGAAGCTCCTTCAATAAATCATCTACTTTTCGCAGATGACTGTTTACTCTTTTTTCAAGCTGATCAAAAGAGTATTGCTTTTGTTCTTGATATTTTGCACAATTTTGGGACTTTATCAGGTCAGATGATAAACTTTTCAAAATCTGCAGCCTTTATTGCAGGAGATTTATCACAGCAACAGAAAATGGAAATAGCTGGAAAACTAGGAGTAAAACAGCTGTGTAAATCAGATAAATATTTTGGGTTGCCAATTCTGATGGGCAAATCAAAAGCATCATCTTTCCAATCAATAAAAGATATCTTTCAAAACAGACTCAGTGGGTGGAATTCTAAGCTTTTGAACCAGCCAGCTAGAACTACAATGGTCAAAGCAGTGCTACACTCTATACCAACACATTACATGAGTAATTTCAAGTTACCAAATTATACTTTGAAGCAACTTGATGCTATTCAAAGGAAATTTTGGTGGGGCCATAAAACAAATAGGGGAATTAACTTTATCTCTTGGAGCTCCCTATGTAACTCAATATATGAAGGAGGTTTGGCATTTAGAAACTTAGAAATTTCAATATGACTCTTCTTACTAAATTAGCTTGGAGGATTTACACAGAATCAGATCAGTTATGGGTTAAAACACTAAAGCCAAAATACTTTCCATATTGTGATTTTCTACATCTCCAAGAAGAACACTCTAATTTCTCGTGGATCTGGAAAGGAATAGAGCAGGGAATAGATATTGTTAGAAAGCATCATAGATGGGATGTTAGGTGCGGCACAAAAATTCTGGTTTGGTATGATAAATGGATCACAGGGTGAGATCTTCCTCCTACACCAAATAATAAATATCAATAACCTGCTAGGATTGTTCATGTTTGTGATCTCTTGCTATAAAACCCAAAAAGATGGAATGATTCCTTAGTTAGACAAGTGTTTGATGAAGATACAACAAATCTCATCCTGCAAATGCAAATACCTCAATGTGGTCAGGACACTCTAATATGGGAACGAGACAGAAGAGGTGCATTCACAGTTAGGTCAGCTTATAGAGTTTTATCTCACAGGAATAGACAATCTCAGTTAGTACCAAAAACAGTTTGGAAGCAACTTTGGAAAATTGATACTCCACATAGAGTGAAACACTTCATTTGGAAATGCCTAAGAAACATTGTGCCTACTATGGTTAGGATGAGCTTCTACAAGGATGACATATCTACCAACTGCCCAATTTGCAATCAAATGCATGAAACACTAGATCATCTGATTATAGGTTGTCAATCAGCTAGGGCAATCTGGTTTGCTATGAATATAAATGTCAACAACATATTACAATCCAATAATTCAGTTATCTCTTGGATCATTAATTGGTTTACAGATTCAGCCATAATGGAGCAAGACTATTGGAAGTCATGGATTATTAGAGCTATGATAACCACTTGGGAGATTTGGAAGAGTAGATGCAATAAAGTTTTTCGGAATACAATCCCAAATACCATAAATCAGTAAACAGTTTCAATTACCAAATCAACCAATGTCTCAAAAGCATGAACTCTTACCCGATCCATGATAACTCTAGCCAAGTTTTAAGCATTTCTCAAACATGGCAACCTCCTCCAGTTAACTATTTTAAAATAAACATTGATGCTTCCTTTAGTAGAGAAAGTAATGTGTTTGGCATTGGGCTAATAATACGAGAATCTACAGGTACCTGCAGGGGAATCAGAGGCAGATACGACAATGGAGGACTAAATGCAGAAAAAGCAGAATGTTTAGCAGTTCGAGAAGCTATAAGATGGGCACAATCTTTAAATCTGAGTAAAGTGGTGTTTGAAACAGACTATGTAAATATTGCATCTCTAAAAGGTGCAACCCTTGATGTGCAGTGGGAGAATCAGGGTATTATTATAGAAATAAAGCACCTTCTAAGTACTATTACTGGTAGTAGTATAAGCTATGTTAGAAGAAACATAAACACTGTGGATCATAAGCTAGCTAATAAAGCTAGAACTTCTAGAACTTCTTTTCAGTTTTTTGATAATATCCCAGAAGTCTATGTAGATATGTTAAGGGATATATGATGTAAGATATATGATGTACTACTTGCTTTTCTTTTCTTAATATATTTTTGTTTCAGAGTCAAAAAACTTTTGAAACCCAGACGGTAAGTGAGGGCAGTGTTTTCGAAATACTTGTGCAGTCGTGCATTTCAACATGACCTTCCTATCAATATAAATGCGGGTGCGTGCTATGAGCACCTAGAACTATCAACAAGATTTGTGAAACTCTTAACGTCAGAAGCCCCGATTACCCTACAGTTAATTGGTTGTGTAACCCTTAGTTTTTTTTTCAAGGTGAAAAAAGACATATGATACCCCTCTATTTCATAAGAGTGTTAAAGGCACTTGAATATTAGAATTTTAGGCACTCTGAAAGTAGAATTTGGTTAAACCCAAAAAAAAAAGTTTGGTGTATCACACCATTACCCTTAAAAATATTTTTTTTCCCAAAGTTCAAAATAAAAATTAGAAGTAAAAAGGATTGCTAATAGTCGCAATTTAATGAAAACGCCGACGAGTCCCAAATTTATAGAGTCTCGAATGTATCAGAACTGCTCTGATACCAACTGTGACAAACCGCGAAATTTTAGCTTCCAAGGGTTGGGGTTCGATTCTCTTTGCAAACTCCGACTTCCACTACTCGACTAACCAACATTGCCAACTTTTCTGACCAATTTCATTTTTACTAAGCAAATGTTAGTCGAATTATTGAGAGATTTAGCCCAATAGAATTGAAAAACTACGAATAGAAGAGAAATATATCTTACAGACCAGTTAACCAATATAAGCAACACATTGGGAAGTTTAACTTGTCAAGCGCAGCGCTAGAGGAGAAAATTTTCCGATCTGTCACATTCTCTACACCAAATTTGTAGGATTTTAGGTTTTGCCTGATAATCTTTTTACAGCCCGCTAGTTGAATTTCATATCTTCATTCGTATTTTTTTTTCACCATTTATATTGGTGGACAAACTTATGTATTATTGACCTCATGTCTGATGGTTTCTCCGGTCTAACTAAGCTATCCAATATCACCGGTTAGTTAATACTTTACATCTAGTTATATTCGTTTACAAATTACAACTATATATTTAAAAAGGATTGGCAAGATTATTTTGTAGATGTCTATCGGATTTTATAATCATCTAATTGCAACACTTAATGCGAAGATCATTGCATGATTAGTAATCTTCATAACTTTATAACTAGATGATCGCTGCCACGATGGGAAGGTCGACCGAAGAAATCGACGCAAAAATATCATTTTTCCTCACACGGCGCGAAAGTATCATTTTTCCTGACACGGGGTGAAAGTGTTACTTTTTCCTGAAATGGGAAATTACCCGATGCATAAACCAAAATATGGTTGCATAATGTGTTATTCATCCTTTGTGGTGGTTTGCATAATGGCTATGCATTCAATTTTCGAAAATTGTGCCTAAAGTGAAAGTATCACTTTTCTTGAAACAGAGGAGTACATCGTTTTATTAGTTGCAACGGAAAATAAGTTGATGCATAAACCAAAATATGGCTACATAAAGTATCATGTATCATTTGTGGTGGTTTGCATAATGGATATACATTTAATTTTCTAAAATTGTGCCTAAAATGATTAACAACTCCGAATTTTTTGTAAAAACTCTAAATTTGATATTGTTGTTTGTACTCATTGCAGAGATTTTTTTAAATCTATTCTAACGAGATAAAATTTGTGAAATTCCAAGGAACGGATTTTTAGATATGTTATATTAAAGTTTGGTTACCAATTGTACCCCTAAAAGAATAGGATACATAAGGAGTTATAATAATTGGACTAAAAGGGAGGGACAATTTGGAAATTTCTAGGGTATGACACAAAATCCAATCTTTTTTGTCAAATTGGAAAAAAAAAGTCATGTCCCATATCGACACAAAGTCACCATATATAGAGTCCTCCCTCGCTTCGCTCGGTCGGCCTAATAAATATGAAACAATCAAGATAGAAAAGACTGTAAATCATTAAGATGGAAATGACTTTTAAGACCCATGACTCCTAACTAATTTCTTTACAGTGAGCCACTAGTAACTTTCAGGAAAAATATTTTTTTTATAATTATTTCAAAACTTGGCACCTAAAATCAAAAAATTAATTTGGTCTATTCTCATATTCAACAACAATTTCTTCACTCTACATCTTATTATACTCAATTTTACAATTTCAGTAATATATTTTCTCATATTCTTGAATTATAAGGTCCTTTAAGAACATCATTAACAATGGTATACGTGACAATAAACAGAAACAATTAATGTTACATACAAAGATCTTCCACCAGAGTAGACTAACTTATTTTTTTAATCTATCTTTGACATATGAATTACTAGGGCTTAGCCCGTGCCGTAACGGCACGAGTATGGATTTTTATTTGGTTATACGTTTGTCAACGTTTATATATTGTATATAATATTTATTAATTCCCGAATTTACCCTTCTTATCATTACAAAAGTAAAGGAAAACCGATAGATATTTCTATTCTTAAGTCCAAAAATGTCCTCATATATAATTCCTTTCTGTTTTGACACTTTGACATTGTCTCAAATAATGCCTCCTCCTGTGTGAGTTGTATCCTCAAGCTAACCATGGAATTATATCGGAATTAATTTTCACATACACTTTCCCAAAAGAATAAAACAATGTTATTTAATATGTTTTATAGTTTTTTTTTATTTTTAAATCGATAATTTGAAATGATATTTGCCCATCTCCCTCAATTTAGTAACCATACGTAACCAAAACATTAAACTATGTAGTCTATAACAAATTACATCACCCGAACTCATTCTTCTCGAGAATAGTATTGACAATGTTCAGATCCTTGTTGATTTTATTCCCTTTAAGAATAGTCTGAAAAGATTAAAACTCTTAATTGACTCAACAATACATATCGCATTATATGTTCTTACTATTTCAATAACATAAAGGAAAACTAATTCATTTACTCAAGATATTATATTATAAAATGTTAAATCATTTCAAATGACAACTTATTTTACTCACATCATGTAGTTTTAGTTTTTCAAAATTTCCAGGCATTCTACGACATTAACCTTCCAAATGTGAGGTTATTTGCTGCATAAAAATAATGAAACCATTATTAGCTAGTAAGCAGTAAGTCAAATGGTTAACTACTTAATCTAACAACAATAGACTATAACAACGACTAATAGCTAGACTTTGTTATCCATCATCAATGAATAAAAATAAAGTTATGCTATTTATTAGGAAATATGTGAGATGGCGCGAAATTACTAATTAGGAAACAATGTGTACCAATACTTGCCACTACCATAATTACACCACCCACCACTACTGTTTTTACTGAAACAACTCCCACCACCACTTCGAATCAAACCATAGCGTCTTTGCCTGAACACCACTACAACCGCCATTGTTGTCCATTTGTATAATTATTAGTGAATCTAACTGAGTTTGTTATTTTTATTTTTATTTTATTTCCAGAAAGTACTTCGAAAACATATATATTGTAATATTTTTCCATCATAGTGTTTGATAAAGATTTTTTAAAGTGTTTTTTATGCAACGCATTTCCAAAATCTATCAACTTTGAAAAGTAAGGGAGAAAGAGCTTTTAAAAGCTTCAAAAGCAAAAGCTTTGGTCACCCTTAATTTTGTATTCTATTTTTTTCTATCCATGTTTTATTTTATAAATGATTAAAATTACTACCGATCTTTATTCGCTATATTGTATTCTTAAAGATAATAATTTTCCTTTCAAACTATATTTTATACTATACCGTCATTCAAAATTCTTTAATTTATCAACCATAAAAATAAAGGCAATATAAAACCACGACTGGATTTTTAAACAATATTTTTTAATAATAATACTAATTTGTAAATTTAATATTATTTATATATTTATTTATTACATACTAAAAGAAACTCATCATTCTTAAGCACAATAAAATACACAATAATTTTCAGAGATATGTCTATTCTAGTCATTTGCTACAACAACAATAGTTGAACCTGATATTTTACAAAACAAATTTGATCGCTTTTTTAATCAGCTCTAACTTAAGTTTATGTTTTGCCAAACATCAATTGTTTTTTTGTACATAGCTCAGTACAGCAACGCACATTAGAAACACGTTGTTGTACAACTCCCAACAAAACTAAATTAATCTTAAACATTAATTAATAAAAATATATTTATTATCATTGTTGATAGAATAATTTATTTACTATCATTTATGATCGACATATCATTCATAATTGACATTTATTATGGCAAATTAATAAAATATTTCTTATGAAGAATTAATGGAACATTAGTAATATTGGAAATATATTTTAGCCGTTAGATGCAATTCTAATCCAAATCACAACCACACTTATGACAAATTTCAGGGTTCAGGGTTCATTTCAAACACGAGCTAACTGTTTTGATTGGTTTGTTTCAACTTGCCATTTGTTCCCATCGCTAACTTCTTCTTCTTTGTTCACGATAGGTTTGGCGCTAAAGTTGTTTTTAATATTATTGTTTCACATAACTTTATTTTTTAAAAAAAATCCTCATAAATTAAGATAAATATGACAAAGATCAATTAATGTTGCGATTAACATGGAAATCTTACTTGACATTACTGAGCGCAAAGAATGATATGGATGTCTATAATGGAAAATTATCATGTGGCTCATGCAGAGTATCATGAACGCTAAAAAGAATTTGATTATTACAGATACAATGTGGATAAAACACCCTGATATTACCGGGGTTCATTGACGGATTTGTTCTTTTGATGATAAAACACCCTGATATTTTTGTACCTTATATTGTTTACATGTACAATATAAAATGAACTAATATTTTTGGTTCACACTAATAAAACTAGCATTATCATATATATTTCAAATGAATTATAATTGGGGTTTTATCGTATAAGTTCTTTTTTCATAAACAAGCTAATATTAATGCATGTAATGAAAAAACACAAATTTTTATGGAAAGCATTTTTTTTCTTTTGTGTTTATAAGGTTGGATTTGAATTTTTTGTTACTATATTTTTACATGTAAAGCTGTCTCGACGAGATTTCGGTCACATTTCATCTTACCGAGATTTAGAGACTCCTCCCAACAGGGACCCAAACCGAGGTTGACTAGATTGGGATAAACATCGAAGTTCTAGTGTTGGTGTTTCATAAGGAGGCTCATTTTTGGGCTAAACCGAGGGACACACATCTGATTATATCACCCATACTGCATGGTCGGTGGTGCTCTAAGGTCCAAAGTTTATTTTAAAACACCAACACTAGAGCTCATTTTGGAGTGAGAAATATCACACTAGGGTTTGAGCTCATTTTGGAGTGAGAAATATCACACTAGGGTTTGAGCTCATTTTGGAGAGACAAATATATCATACTAGGGTTTCAAATTTAGGGTTTTAGCTTATAGCGACTAAATGTTCCAAATCCGATAAGATCGTGTTTGATAAGAAACTTCGATGTTATCTCGGAAAATATAGTAAGATCTTGATTGTTGGAGCCAAACGTTGGTTCAAAGCAGTTGCAGATGATTAGACAAGCTTTACGTGGTGATTATTTTGTCCTTCTGTTTTGGGGTAAAAACTGATTCTGCTGGTTTTGGTAAATTTGGGTGTGTTGATGAGAAACAAATCCAAACCCCCAAACAAATACACTGCACGGGAGTACTTTAGATTAGAGAGATCAATCTGTACAATCCTGGCCTAAACCAAGAAATGGCCGTTCCAGTCTTGCTTCGGTCACAAAATGAAGGAGAAGGGTTGATCTTAGGGAGGGAAGCGAAGAAGGTGTTGAGATCAGAATGGTTAACTCTGAAGGTGTGGCTATTTTATGACTTGTATCAGAATATGGAACTAGCTTGCAGAATGTAAGTTATCAGTTCTTTGATGATTTTCTGGATACTGTGTTGTTAACCAAAACTCTGTTGTCGGTTGAAATAGGTTGAAAACCTATTTATATCAGTCATAGTTGCACGCACCCTGATCTCATAGGAATTGGGAATAGTTGAGTGATGGAGGAGTGGGATCGTGCAGGATGGTGAAAACCACGTCTCCGCTATGAGGGGAAGACTGGGTGGTTTCGTCCCACTACTTATCTATCATCACTAACTGTCCGCCTTTCCTGACACTTTCTTGTAATAGGCGTGTTGCACGCCACACGCTGTAGACCGCCAGACCAATACCCTGATGAACATCCCCCAGTTTGTGAAATGTTTGATGTCTCGAGTATTTTCGTGGAAAATATGCAGAAGGCTGCTTAATGGGTCTTGTTTGCAAGACCTAGTTATTCTGACCAATCACGCGCAAGCTAGGTGGCGGGTGGTCATGTGTGAGTAGCTGCCGGGAGCTATCTATGTACATTAAAGATGTGGTGATCAGTCCCTATAGGAGAATGGTGGCTGGTAGCCATTTTAACATCCTATTGGTTGGCCCAAATTAAATCTAAACCGGTTAAGTTGGCTAGCCAAGTTGGATGGCTGAGATGATTTGCAGAAGTTTTTGCTAATTCATGAAATTTCGTAATCAGAAAACTCAGATGTGAGACCCTCACTAAAACTGCTGTAGAATTCTCATACAAACTCTTATTTTGACGATCCGCCCCTCGATTCTTATCAAAAAAGAATTTCCTATCTTCCACAAGGGAATATTTAGGTTTTGAGCTCGTTTAGGAGGTGAAAACAGCCCGACAGTAAAAACTCAGGAAGAATTCAGGAGGAATTCTGTCAGTTTTCAGCCATGACCTAGCTCGCCTTTTAAGTTGTATCTTTTAGCTCGTTAATCCGATTAATGTGAGTTTTTAGTATGTTATGCTAGACATTCATACGAAACTTTTGGCATGTATTTCATATTAAAATTGTTTACCAAATGCTCCCAGTTGTTCGTCCAATATGTAGGTGATCTTTTAGAAGCCATATGGGTAGGCCGCGGCGTGGCCGATTGTTCCTTATAGAAGAGAGGTGGCCGTTTATCATGGCCAAAGATAGTTATGGAAAAGGGGGTGGCCGTTGATCATGGACACAGCTCGTTGTGGAAAAGGGGGTGCCGTTGATCATGGCCACATCTCGTTGGCTACCTAAAATAAGGGTTAGGACTGCCGATTCGTAGCCTTAGCATGGCACGTTCATGGCCCGCATAAAGCGGTAAAAATAACAAGTAGCATAGTAGCGTAACGGAGCTACAATGGCGTACTGGCGCCTGCCAGTGGCTTAGTGGTGTTAGATCCAAATATTACTCACGATATTGGCTTCTAGTTGCTGTATCAAACTTAATGCCTATGTGGTATTATTTGACATGGGACGACATAGTGGTCCCTGCCAAATTCGGGTTTGGCATGTCGAAACCCTAAGTGGCGCATGCGGCTATGTAGCCGCGGTATGGTGGCATGGTGGTGCTTGTCCGGTCGCGTCAGGAAGCGGCCAAGCTTGATAAATCGACTGGCCAAAACGTACGGCCGTGATCGTTTTAAGACTGACATGGGCCGTCTATATTAGATTCCTTAAGGAATTAGGCGCGTCGACCAACCAACTTCCAACTATATTTAAAAGTGCGTGTGGCGCGTTTAAAGCGATTTGATTGGTCGATGGGAAAGGGGGCCGGCAAGCAGCAACATGGAGCGTGGCCAGCCGGCCACAGGTGGCGCCTGCTAAAGCCAATCGGTCGGCCAAGTGGCGCTGCCACGCCTCCTTTTGCCGTTGCTCTTACTTGTCGCAGTTCCTATTTATTTCTTGTTTTCTGATTTTGGTAGGATCTTTCTCCTACTAGCTCCATGATGGATCAATGGTTCGAGATATTGCGCAGGGCGCCAAAAACCTAATTTTTGCAAATTGATTAGGTTAAAGGACTGAATTTTGCGGGTTGCCGCAAAAATCACTAATTTAATGTTAAAGGGCAGCATAACTTCGTGTGCCTCTGATTGAGTACTTCCACACGCATCTCAATCCTGACACTTCGGGAGATTCATGCTACTCGGCTGAGAGCGAACATTAGTCGTCATGTCATGTCAAAATCAAGAGTTCGGCTGGGAACATAGCATGGAATGAATACTCGGCAGGCTCCGACGTTAGTGAGTAATGCAACTAGGAGCTTAAATACTCATTAGGATCTATACTAGTGAACAATTCATTTAGGATCATGAGTTTCAATATAATATAAAGAGAGAAATAGGCACTCATCAGATTCTGATATATTCTTCAAATTCCTTACGGAATATAGACATATCAAGGTCTACTACTTCTGATGCTGGGTCAGGTAGGCATACTTTTACAATTTTCGCCCTATACTAAAAACCACCATCAACACCTTCCAATGGATAAAAATACTATGATAAGAAGATCAATTCGTGAACATGATAAAATCACTGGAAACAATGATTTCCTTGGACTGATTCCTCTTGTTGTTGTGAGTATTGTGTAGATTGAGTTTTTTTAGTTGGTGAAGATTGTTGTGATAATAAATTTATATGATTTTTTATCTCGTGAATCAGGGAAATGTCGACCTAATCTTTACAAAGGGAGATTTGATGAAAGTCAACCACACTATTACAAAGTACAAGGTATTAATGTTTCCTATTACAGTTATTTAGTAAAAATATTTTGCTTTGTTATTTGTCGACTGAAAGGATATACTAACATGGTAAGGATATTTTGCTTCAACAAATACAATACCATAATAAGGATATAATAATGCATGTAAGTACATTAACTAGTTAAGAAATATTATCTTATTTTACTTGGTTATATGTATAAATCCAATGTAAACAAAAACAAACAAAAAACAAGAGTTATATAGATTGCCGACTATAAGTAGCTTGAATTTATATTCGGGCGCTAGTTCTTGATTTTGCTACGCTTATTAAAAGGAAAAAATAATCTATTTATTATTTGAAGCCCTAGAAATATTAGGGTGTCACCGCCACACACCCTAGAAATGTAAGGCAAAAACATGGTAGGAGATATCATTTACCATTATTTGAGACGAGAGACTGAGGTTTTTATTGTAGAGGATAAGGTCTTTTCGAGTCAATGTATTTAGTTTTTTTTATCATAAATCCTCAGAAATTAAGTAAATATGACAAAGATCAATTAATGTTGAGACTAAAATGAAAATCCTACTTAACATTATTGACCACGATGAGAATGATGTTGATGTTTATAATGAAAAATTACCATATGACTTGCATAGAGTACCATGAGAACGGTAAAGAGAATTTGATTATGTTTTGATGATAATTGGAAGATATATTGGAAGGATGAAGTACTGATAGTGATGAAATCCGGAAATATGTTCAGATGATGTGATATGGAGTTATGGGTTGGTGATGGTGTTGCTTTTTGATTGGTTGATAATCACGTGGTATTATCAAAGAACATTGTTCTTTGTATAATACGTGGGGAAATCAAGTGAAGATCATGAGGATAAAACGAGAAAATGAAACTTTCCTAAATGAATATATATTCTTGGACGCTTTAATTAGCAGTGCCGATCAACATGGTGTTATGAGAATCTCTCATGAGGCTAGAGATCTATGGATGA
Organism: Papaver atlanticum; assembly: GCA_023531105.1. Classification (NCBI taxonomy): domain Eukaryota; kingdom Viridiplantae; phylum Streptophyta; class Magnoliopsida; order Ranunculales; family Papaveraceae; genus Papaver; species Papaver atlanticum. The sequence continues at coordinate 1,066,020 of JAJJMB010008687.1, read as the reverse complement.
ATGTGAACAAGTTGATATTACCTAACCGCGATATGTTCTCTCACATTGATGACATGTTGATATTTATTCGCGACATGGTCTCTCACATTGAAGAGAAACCCCTCACTTTTTAGGTTGAAGTTGGAGATTTACATACGGGCTATTCGAGTTCTTTCGCAGAAGATATCTAGATTTTCTCTGTTGATTATCCTGATGAATTAGCCAAGTGAGGGGCCTCTTGTATTGAATTTAGTAAATTATACAGTGATCATGTTTTTAACATACGAGATTTTTTTTTGTATTTTTCATAAACGAGTTAAGCATATAATAAATATTAACCAGTAAGGATACTTTATCGAGTTTTATCGTGATATTTTTTGAAAAATATTTTGTAATACATGTATACTATTCTCTGTCCAATTAAGTTATTTATTATTAATTAAACTTGAGGTAAATAAATATGATATGTACAAATCTAAATATATTTGATATTTTTTGAAAATATTTTAAACTTAAGAAATGTTATCTTATTTTGTTTAAATATATATAGGTATTTAAATATTGCTAATGAATTTATCATTGCAATATCATTTGCGTGTGTTTTTTCTTTGGTGTATATATTCAGGAATGAAGTTTTAATTAGTCATGTTTTCAGTGTGTAGCTTAATAAAATAGCTTCAAATTTTGTTTGTTCATGCCGGTTACAAAATAACAAATGATAGACAACACAATATGTAGCTATTTTTTCCCCCTAACCCTTTATATATTTACTCAGTGATTCATATTTATTTCGATAGATTTCCATCTTTCAAAAGTGACCAGGTTGTCCACGTAAAGACATGCATTAACATACAATAAAAGAAAATCATACATCCTATCACAGGTGTAACATAGAGGAAGCATGTTCTTTTTCCAATATTTTTGTAATTTCATGTTATTCTCTTTTTATTTAGTCTTATATTTGTTAGGTGTAGATAATGATAATCATATAAGGGTAGAGGAGGTAGAAGTGGTTAGAGTTTGTATGAATGCGAAAGGTTGATTACGAATAGTCCTTGCCTAAACTAAGAAGATGATTTTTCAATGGATGCTTTAGTCACAAAATGAAGACATTTAGACGGTCTATGGAGGAAAGATGAAGGATATGAGATCATAGTTTGAGTTGCAGAGAAGCTGCAGACAGAAATCTATGCTACAAAGTTTTGTAGAAAACTATTGTTTTCAGTGGTGAATTTGTTGTATTTAGAATGACCAAATGCTGGTCTATTTATATATAGCTATACAAACTCCTAATCTCAAGTTGATGAGATAAGGATGAGAGTAAGATAAACACTCCTTTTTAATCCCAGGAATAACTAAAGATAGATCAAGGTCGATTCTATCCAGCAAAGATGATTCCTTGTGACCGAATATTCTCTTCCTATCTGATTAGGCGGATACTCACACGTGTCGTAGATCGTCATACCAAAATCCTAAAAGTATCCCCTAATTTGTGTCATAATCAACATTTGTTTATGATGTGGTAGTATTTCCGGACTTATTATAACTCACGGGGAGGAGTTCTCATATTTTGTATGTACAAGCAAACCAGAGTTGCGTGGAGAGGTGAAGGAAGCTTGTTATAGCCGTGTGTGTCATAAGATTAAAGCATGCTTGGATGAGGTCAAGCATGGCCTAATTATGTGTTTGTTCATGAGAAAAACAAGGTGGTAGGATTTCGAGAGAGGCTAACGCATGATTGACGTCGAGTGGTTACGTATCGTCTGTCGATTAGATGAGCATATGTTAAGGCTGAAGTTATTTATCTAGTTAGAGGAGCAACACGAGCCATTGTCCAATCATATGAGCAATGAAAATCATTTTCATACCATACAATCCTGACAAGTTGTTGTCTAATCATAGGTGCAAGGAGATGACTCAGGTTGAGCTCAACCTAGATTTTTGGGAGATGAACATGCCAAGAATATGATTGTGAAACTCGAATGAATTTGAGATGTCCTGAGTTTAACGGTTTGGCTTTAGATGTGCTAAAGTACCCATGATAATGTTATGGAGTCTTGAGCTTGATAAAAAACCCGGGGTGGTGTTTAAAAGTAGGTTGTGATTCAACCATAATAACAATAAGACATGCTAATATGTAGAGAACAAGCTTAGTTTCATTAGCATAATGTCCTTCCTTTTATAGTTATCTCTCTCCTTGGTATTATTCATAAACCCTTTCTTAAAGAGGTATATACGAGCATACTCTTCCCTCCCTTTTCAGCTAAACTTGACTTCTTGGTCTTTCCGCTTGGACCCAATTCCTTGACCTCCCTTGACGAATTATTACAACTTCACTCATTAGGCCCAAATCACTTTGAGATCACCGCACAAGCTTTATTTTCCTTATTTGGGCTTGATTCTTATATGATTATTTTAGGATATCAACAAGTGGCATTATAAAGTCTTTGATAGCTTGACCGTGAGACTCAGTTGTAGGGATGTCACGATTTATTGTAGACGTTGTGGCTGGATTAAGCTGAGTTGTACCTTCGCTGAAACCGAACCTTACGTTACGTCTTAAGGCTACCTTGAATCCTGGATTGAGTTTAGCTTTGAGTCTTGTCTTGGACTGAATTATAAATCTCATCTTAAGTATAAGATCGAATCTTTCCTTAAGAGTTCAGAGTAAGCTCGAAACTCGCCTTGAATCTAGGGTTGAGCTTTGGCTTAGGCTAAGCTTATGTATCGTTTTTGTCTTGGTCGACGTTTCGCCTCTATTTTGGATGAAGGTTGAGATTCATCTCGCTCTCAAGATGAAGTCTCATCTTCACCTTAGACCTTGGTTCGTGCTTCATCTTTGCCATGGTCGAAAGCTGAGTTTTGTATTTGCCTTGGTTGAAGCTCGAGCTTCATCTTGGCCGAATCTTTGTTTGGTGTTTAGGCTCGAATGTTTCCTTGTGAAACCTGAAGGTTGAACCATACTTGTAAGGCTTAAGAGCACCTTGACTGAGTAAACGAGATTACACCAAACCGATCGGTTGCAAAATAACCATTTTGTTCTTGGTCAAATTTCCCCATCTATAATACGTTATTTATACTTTGGACCATATGTTTCTTAATACTTCATTTTCAATATTGTTATTATCTTTGCTGAGGAAAAAACAACAACAAATGCTACTATCATACAAAGATTTTTTGGATACACTCTCAGAAGTTTGTTTTCTTCTTTTTCGATGGGTTAGTATAGTGGTTAGTTAGTGGCCCCTAAATACTACTAGCAATTACAAGGTCCAGGGATCTAACCCCTATCTCCTCCAAGGGAGGGAGCATGGGAACCATCAGTCCACTTGAAATTAACTTGAAATTAGTTTTCAACAAGTTGTTTTTCAAAAAATTAGGTTTCAACAAAACTTGAAATTAACTTCTGAAAGCAAAAATATTTTACAGCATGTTTGATTTCCAGAAGCAGAAGGGCTTCTACTTCTCCGGAAGTAGAAGTCAGAAGCAAAAATATTTTGCTTCATAAAAAATTAACTTTTCGACTTCTAGAAATCGTTTTATAATTCTCTACCCAAACTAACTTCTTGCTTTTTGACTTCTAAAAGTCAAAAAATTACTTCTAAATATCCATCCAATTATGCTACATCTAGGATTAACTTCTTATGCGGGAGAAACAAAAACATTTTCTGCTTTTGGCATCCAAGGATGATTTTATAGAAAAGGAAAACACGATTTATAAGGGGATACCAGTATTACTTAGGGGTGATACCAATCCATATATGATAAATAAATGTTAACAGATCATGACCGTCGGATCGCTGAACTGGTACCACCCCGCTAATAGTGGTATCCCCAAGGAAAGGACCGATTCAAATGGGTCCTCAATCCTCATGGTGCTCGGCTTCCACTGCTTTAGCCTTTAGGTCTACTTTAGGAAAGGTTAGTCGTCATGGGACCTAGACCCGGCCGGGCACTTTAATTTAGGTTAGGTGTGGAGGGAAAAAATAGTCCTACCCTAAATTTAAAACTCAATAATTTCTTCCCCAATTTAAAATCATTTTATTATTCTTTCTATATATCCTCAAATTTCTACGGACAGAACACAATTTTCAAACCTAATTTTATTTTAAATTTCAACGAGAAATTCCAGATCAATTCTGCTAAGTGCGAATCTATTTTCCCGAAGACATTCCTGGAAACAACAATTATTTCTCATACAATTTCTTGTTATTTCCGTCGATTTTTGGGGGATTTTTGTTTTAGGGGTGTTTGGAGAATGTCGGGTAATGGAAGTGGAACGGATTTTCATTTATCAGATGATATATTATCAGTAATTCCAACAGATCCATATGATCAATTAGATTTAGCACGAAAGATTACATCTATGGCTATTGCTTCTCGTGTTTCTAAACTTGAATCAGAGAATGGTAGATTAAGACAGAAGATTTTGGAGAAAGATCGTTTGATTTTTGATTTAGAAGAGAAAGTTTCTCAGCTTGATCAAGGTTTTCAACAAGTTGATTCTAGGTTAAGGATTGTTATTGAGGAGAATGTAAGTCTGAAATGAATTTCGGGGAAAAAAGTTCAATTTTTTTTGTTGTTGAAAAATTAGGGTTTTTGTTTTTGAAATTGATTGATTGTTTGTGTTTGTTGTTGTAGAATAAACTGGTGAATGAAAGAGACTCGCTTACTATGACTGTAAAGAAGCTCAACAGGGATTTGGCTAAGGTGAGGAGATTGATTGTGTGATGAATTTCGTGTTTTGTATGCATTGTGTTTTGTTGTGAAAAGCTGAACTAGCTGTGTCATAGAATATGTTCGATATGTGTAGCTATTTTAGTTTTCCAAGTGAAATGAAAAATGGGTTACTCGAAATTGTGGGGGTAGGAATATGGATGCAACTGTGGTCATGAATTACATCCTAGATTAGGATATACAAGTCTCACCATAAAGGTGAAAAGTATGCCCTTTCGGTGTTTTCGGGAAAGGGAAACAATGTTGCTCGTTCGATGTGTGCTCGAGTAGGAAGTAGTTGCTGAAATGTTTCGAATGAGACAGAGAAAGTGAACTTCCTAGTTGTATAAATGACAACTTGTTGGTTAGTTGTAGACAGGTTGACGTACATCCCCTATATTTTAACTTATGCATTCCATGTTCTGTTGATGCGTAAGTTTATCCACTTCACTTTTATGTTTACAAGGGAGGGTTCTACATTGTCCTGTACTTTCTGATGTCTAACTTCAAATAGGCAGAGAGTAACCTAAGTTGAAATGCTAATTTAAATGAACAAGTAGATGTAAGAATGGAGGTTGGAGAGTCCATCTAACTGCGAAAGTTAAGGAGACCATACCTTCCTCTTCTCTATGATAATGAAATTGTATGAACTTTTTGTCGTAGATGACACTGAGTACTATTTTCTACATAGTAATGTAAGGGACTGATATTTCTCAAGTATTGCAATTTGTCGCATAGTTACTAAACTTGAGGTCTTCTTACAGTTGGAGACATTCAAGAGGCAACTTATGCAGTCACTCAACGATGATAGTTCTGTAAGATTCGAACATAATCCTCCTAATTTTCACACATGACTTTCTTTTTGGTTTCCGTAAGTGTTTGTTATTACATGAATTGAAATTTTTTATGATCTTGTACTGGCAGCAAGCTGAAACTGTTGATATTGGAACCTGTGACCAAACTGTTTCCAAGCCGTACTCGGCTAAAGGTGCGATTATCCTCTACTTCCTGAAGTTTTGACCTTTTTCTTTCTTTTATAACTGAATCATTATAGGCCGTTACTCTTTATTGCAGCAAACTAACTTAAATTTTATTTCGTTTTTGATCTTGTAATCCTGTTACCGAAATGTCTTATTTGTGTGCTATCTTAAGACGAGGGAGGGAACCCAGGTGATGATGGTATGTGTACAAACTCTTTTCCTTTTATACCACCCATCCTAATATAGTTCATTCCTGATACACGTTGTTGCTGGTCTATGTTTACAGCTTCTAGGCATGGTGGGCAGAGATTTTCGATGACTCCATACATCACACCAAGATTTACTCCTAGTGGAACTCCGAAAGGCTATTCTACCAGTGGATCACCCAGAGGATATTCCGCTGCTGGATCCCCTAACCGCACCTCTGGTTCCACGTCACCCACAAAATCTCAATATGAAGGGCCAAGTGGTTCAATGTCTTCATGGTACCCATCAAGTCAGCAGTCTTCTGCGGCAAGCTCTCCTCCTCGTGGGCGTCCTGTACCAGGTCTGTAACAAGAACCATAGTCAACCAAATCTCAGATTTTCTTTTGATACGTGGATGAAATCCAAAGGGTGTGAGTTGACACCTTATCAACTACCAGCGGTACCAGTAATGATTTCCCCAGTTAGGATCCTACTAGTTTGAGTTGATAGAATCTGCTAGTTTTTTCGACCCCAAGTGTGATTCAAAATGGCTGACATTGCCATTTTTTTGTTTTAATGGTTTTTCCTGACACTATAAGTAGAATTCCCTGAACTTAATTAAGTTGTTTATCTGGTTTTACTATGTTCAGCGCGCACTCCTCGAATTGATGGAAAGGAATTCTTCCGCCAAGCCAGGTCTGATATTCTATTCAGTTCTTAGCCGTGGTTTCAGTTGATAATTCTGAAATCGACAATAATGTTAAATTGTGGATATTTGGAACTGCAGGAGTCGTCTCTCTTACGAGCAGTTCAGTGCATTTCTTGCTAACATCAAGGAGCTGAATTCTCAAAATCAATCTCGAGAGGTATTAAGTTGCTGCTTTGTGCTAGGCTGCTAGCTTGTGATTTTTGAAACTCTTTGTCAACTCTCTTGGTCATTGAATATAGCGTAACTAAGCAAACGGGTTTTTCATTTTCCCCAATATCCAGGAAACATTAAGGAAGGCAGAAGAAATATTTGGTACGGACAACAAAGATCTTTACCTATCCTTCCAAGGGCTGCTTAATCGTAACAACCACTAGGACTTAAAGGCGTATTCTGAAGATGGTGCATCATAATAGGTGTGCATCTCTCTCTCTCTCTCTCTCTCTCTCTCACACACACACACACACACACACACAGACACACACACACACACACACAGACCCACATATGAAAGATACATACACATAAACACAAATACAATTGCATGTCTATGTACAGAGTCTAGTCTTCTAAGTAATTAGGGCCACTCAGATGTAAAGCTCTATGGAGTTAGGGACACGTTATCTGACCATATGACGCCACGCCACAAGTAATACTTAAATGACATACTAGCTACTGCAGTCACCTCTCATCTGCTGGTGTGGTTTATGTAGTTTTTTTCGTTGACTTTGAAGTTAGAAACCAAAGGGACGAAACTATCTTAAAGTCAGTTACCTTTCATCTGCAGGATTATTATTGCGGCCCACATTGCTTTCTTCCTTTTCATGCATGATGTGTGAGTGTGTAATTCGGTAAATATAGACCGCTTACCGTAGAACTAAGATGCATAGCAGAGGCTGGTTCAGGGTCTCACACTTTTGTTGCAAGCCTCTGATTGGAGATTCAAATGAAGCTGCTATTGTAACACCGACACTGATCATGTTAACCATGGTGTATGAGGAACGACTTCTAATCTGTTTCTATTGTTAATGGAAGGTAAATTTTATGAAAGAATAGATTTATTTCAAGAATGTTGTTGGTTTATATTTTCTTTTCCTCATTTTTGCTCTAGCATTACCATTGCCGTAGTCCTATATTTTAGAGAGGTAAAAGAGATCCCATTAGTTAACAAATAAGCCTATTATCCCACCACCTGTGTCGACCAAAGGCTTGAATAAGCGGGCTTAACTGATCTCGACATTCAGCCTTTAACAAAAATCTTAGCGGAGAACATGCTCTGGGCATAACTTCATTTTATACTAAGCCCAAGTCTGACTTTGTTGCGGCTCGACATGGAATTCCTAAATGTGTGTATGAAGTGATGGATTCCTATAACTCAGACTATGATCAGATTAGGACAGAGAGTTGCACTTTGTGAGCTATTTGCATCAAATGAGGTTGAATGTGTTAGTAGAAAGCAAGACAACCCATGCATGTAGTTTCTAAAGTTTGTAATATACAATATTCCAGATGAAACCTAATCTATACTGCAGTGATCTTATGCTCCTTTAAAATCACTTCTGTAGCTCTTTTTTACATGGGGTTTCATTTCAATTTCTAGCTAAGCAAACACACAACATGTACTATCACAAGTTTGTGGAACCTAAAACCCTACTTTGATTATATATAGAAGAGACATTTGTGTCAGATTAGAGATTACATTGTCACATTCTCTTTCTCTTTCTTTAAATGATATTATTCCGATCGATAAATTCAAGTGTTTGCAGTATTTTTCTTTGCTAGATTTGTATGAACAAACTTTGAAGATGTTAAGTGATAGATACAGGCTTTCAAAGAAAGTTCTTTATTTCTCGTAGACTACAAGTGGGTATTTTTCTTTCTTTAAGGCTAAGTTTTTGTATCTGGTGATGGGGTATGAAAATTTAAGGCACCTGATACTCTGTGTACAATGTCTATCACACTCAGTTAAAGTTGTCTTTTTTCCTTTCTTTCCTGTTGATTAGCCCCTATTTCTGACTTATGTAGTGAAGAAATTATGATAGATGTTGTGCTGAGAAAGTAGTTTTTAGAGAACACAATTTGTATTCCCAGTATGACCATTTGTTCTTTCTGCCGATTTACCGGTATAACGGTGTACAATCCTCTCAGTTGTACAAGGTTTCAGGTCAAGTATATATAATTTTTTTGGACGGAATTGTATGCATTTCATTTACCTGTAGACTTCAATCATGGTTTTGATGCAACTTGATCTAATGATCTTGCAAAAGATTATACCACCAGAAGCAGTAAATACTGGAAAGAGTCAAAAGTACATAGAGGATAGTGGTGGTATATGTTCTTTGCTAGGTTCAGTAGGTACTGTCAAGGGTATTACTGTCATTTTATGGACTGATCTGAGGAAAAAGACAATAATCTTTGGGGTTTCTGATGGAAGTACATCTGTTTGCATTTCAAATTGGCAGAATCTTACAAACCCATGTGTGATTGTGTTCAAAGATTCTTAAAGTTTTCTTTATATTTTTGTGTAGCCTTTCACTATTACAAGTGAAAATAACTTTATTATAGATATACCATGACAAAATACATTAGATGTTACTTGTGTTTTGGCTTTTGCATGTAAGGGAAAGGACAAATTATTATTCCCTGTAAGGACTAATCAATCACTCAAAATAGATTAGTGAATCCCTTAATCATTTCTTGATTTATGCTTACAATGCTTTGTAATCTTGCATTAGAATTTTCTTTGTATCATAGAAAAGTAGGTTCTTCTAGTAAAAGAATAATTGAGTCTGGGCAATATGAACAAGTTGCCAGTCATATATGTGTCTAATAGATCTCAAAAACTTTCTTAAACCTAAGATCAGATATCAGAAAAATAAAAAATAAATGATCTGACATTTGACTTGGCCACTTCCGAGTCTAATCCAAACAAACAAGATGTACATTCTAATATATGATATACAAGCATAAATGAAGACCTTTTAATCCAAACAAACAAGATGTACATTATAATATATAAAATACAAGCATAAATAAAGACCTGCACCTCTACTAGAAGACACCTTATATAACAAGTGGATCACAAAATGGAGGGGGCGTAATCATATGAGCGTCCAATCACATGCCTAAAATAAATCAACAGCCATAAATTTTACTCCCTCCGTCAAAGTTATATAGGCGGAGAACTAGTTTTTAGTCTATTTAATACTTTTACTTTTCAACAAAAATAAAGGGTAAAATAAGAAAGGTAATAGATATTTATAAAATTTTCTTAATCTAAGAGATTTGGTTTGCGGGCTTATATAACTCGGACGGAGGGAGTAGAAGCAACGTCTATACAGTCTTGGCTAAGCATAAGTTTTTGTCCTAAACAAGCTCTATTCTGTAGGCTGTACATATTTTGGGTTTTTGCTAATTACATATTTTGTCACGTTCTACAGTTCCCAGGTCAGTTTGGGCAGGCCTGACACAAACTAGATAGCTGCTAAAAATCGCATATAATTTGCAGTTGCAATTTGCAAAGTCCTATAAATTTCCAGCCTAATCTCATCCACCAACAACTCATCACAACTGCACAAGCAGCACACAACTCACCTTTACAAGTTCAATGGATTCAAATTCTCTTTTCAGTTCAGATCACATTTTCTCAACAGAATTCAGCCAATTACCTCCGGTTTCTGTCGCCGTCGAAGAAAGCTTGGAGTCCTCTTTAATGTGGAACCAAGAATTCATACTTCCATCATTTGAGCAAAACACAAACTATGACCCAGTGCTACTTCCATCAAATGATCTTACCTTTTCCTCGAATTTCGACGGTGTTTTACCATTTCCGGAGCAGCTTAAAATTTTGGCGATGACAGACTACACAAAGGAGCCAATATTAATGACTTCGAATGAGTTCGAGGTTGGGTTTTCTGATTACAGTAGTACTGGTAGTAATAGCATTCAACATCAATATCAAAATACTGCCGAGTTCTTCCATTTCCAGCAACCAGATCATGAGCTTTCTGCTTATAATGATGAAGAATTGCTATTCAATAAGACTTACAGCGAAAACGGATTTGGACCACGTTTTGATCATGCTTCTGGTTATTTTGGTGACCATAATATATGGGTACGTATAATTCTCCGCCAAACTATCTTCATGCATGCGGACGTCGTACTGATAATCAAAGTGATAATGTCCATATTTTGGTTCCTTAATCCTTTTGTGTTTAATTTTACAGGAAATGCATCATAATCTTCAAGGTAATAATTCTAACTCGGCGTCGTCATTTCAGAGTAGTAGCGGTAGTTGTAGTAGCGTTGAGGAGCCGAAAGTGAGACGTTATACCAAAGAAGAGAGGAACGACCGAATTCTCAAGTACTTGAAAAAGAAAAACCAAAGAAATTTCAATAAGACAATTAAGGTAACACCCAGCATATGATTAGTGTCTGTTTTAGTTGGAAAACTTGTTCATTTCTGCATGTAAAATATGGCCATTAATAACTCGGTGCAAATTTGCAGTATGTCTGCCGGAAAACATTAGCAGACAGAAGAATTCGAATCCGAGGAAGGTTTGCAAGGAACAATGAATACCCTGAAGAATTGTCAACGACAACAACAGCTAAGGAAAACACTAACGATCATGAACAAGAAGATAAGTATGACCATAATCATGATCCGTATTTCCATAATAGTACCCCGGAGACTAAGCTCAATATCGAGTTGGAAGACGAGGAATGGTTACGCGAAGCTGTGAATAATCTCATGTATTTGCCCATTTTTGACTGATAATTAGTTTTGCCATGAAATATTTCGTTTCCTTGTACCCAGATTAATAATACCAACCTAGAGTACTAATAATACTACTACTTTCAAAAATTGCCAAGAAATTGAAGCCCCTCAAGACCACATGTTGCATGCAGTAACCAAGCCAGAAAATCCCATACAAACCATAGTAGAACTAGTAGCTAGCATATAATATTGGTAGAAAATTAATGCCACAAACGACTGCATGGCATGCTGCAATACAAAATTATGTAGCTCTAGAAAAGCAAAGTTGTAGTGATTCGTAGATCTGTAATATACAGTAGAAATTCTGAAATCGTATGGCAGCCATAGAAAATTATGAAACTAACTGGGCTTAGATGGTCAAATTTAATTTCTGAAGTAAGGTCACACTTACTCTCACTCACGTCCAAGGACTCGTGGCCCAACTTTTATACATGCATATAGCCATCGCGCATTCCTGCTGGTATTGGATTGCGTTTGTTTTTCTTTCAGAGTGCGTATCTCTGGCACCTACAGTTAAACTTCCCTGATGGACTAGCGGTGATGGTGGTTGCGTAAGGTGGCGGAGTCATTGGGATTAATGATTCTCTTTTCTTTTTAGACAGTAGATCAAGAGACTGAAATGAAGAGTAGAGAAAAAGAACTGGAGTCTACAAAAGGTTCCATGAGTTTATGTCACATACACTCATAATGGTATTTCCTAGAGACTTAATGCTAAGGGTGCAGTTACACTAACGGTTATTAGTTCGCGCTTAATTTTACCAAAATGGAAAATTAATATAAGTTGTTGGGTTGGTGGTTCGGTTCAGTTTGGGACTAAAGGAACCATCAAGTAGTCTGATGGCACTCATCCTCTTTCCCATAAGCAAAGTAGGGGTTCGAAATTGAAATGGTTGAAATGAAGACTCGTAAAATAATTAAACATGCATGTATTTATATTAGATTTTTATATATTTACAATATAATTATTATCAATGATAATAATTCCCACCCACTTACTCCAAACTTTCTCTCTAACTCATCCCCCTACCAACTAAGTGGGTTTGATTTTTACTTAATATAATCATCATCTCTAAAGACAAAGTATATATTAGAGGGATGCTTTTTTTCTTACATATATTAAATTAAACAAACTACTAGTATTATAGTAAAGCAGAAAAAGAGTTTAATTAATTAAGACTCTTCCTTTTTTAATTTGATGAGTTAACAAGACCAAAGAGCAGAAGCAGCTTGTTGTTCATTTGTTGCTGAAGAGTTAATAGAGAGATTAGTAATTGATGAAGTCTGTGATCTCATCCTCATATGAACAACTTCAGCTTGTGCAATTGCTAGTTGAGTTTGCAGAACATCAATTTGTTGTTGCAGTGATGATATTGCACCTACACATCCATAGACAGGGTCTCGCACCCTGGCGTTCGCTTCGTATACCATACTGCTCACTGCGTCTCCTCGTTGATGCATTGGTAATTCCTGTAAAATGTGAAACAAAACAGGAGAATCCTATGTTAGAAATCTTATAATCTGAATTCAAATTTTACAATAGTATGATAATGAAAGTGCTAATTAGCACTTTTTTTAAAGTGCTAATTACGATTACCTACTCCAACTTATTTGATACCACCGTGACCTCATATAATTAAGTCGGGAGTTACCATTTTAACACTTTACATATACTCAAACACAAACTACCATGATCATATCTTCATGTTTAAGATCTCTTAGCAGTACTATTCGGAATTCGGATGTCATTTTCATTTACCGTTGAGATGATTATTCCTGAATTATTATACTATTGTCAAAAGCTCAGGTCATTTCAAAACTTTAATTTAGATTTAGATAACACTGTAATGGTGATCAAGAAAGAAATTAACTTTAATTTATTTGTGTCGGCATATTAGTTCAGAATAGTTTGGACTTATACATGTATAGAGTCCATAGCTTTTGACGAATATATATTAGGGTGGGACGTTGATGGTATTTCTGTATAACAAGTTTGACTTGAGCAATGGACACTCGTGAGCCTAGAGGTACAATGAACCTAAGATCTAAGTAGAGATTTGGATTTAAAAAATAGATTCAGTTCAACACGTAGATCATTCTCACAAAATATATATTTATTTGATTTACATGCATATATCAGTGTGCCGATGATATTCAAAACTTATAATTTAAAGAAAAACAAAAATTATACGTGTAATTTGGACCCGTATTCATCTTGTTAGAATACGGGCATCCAACTCAAAACCAATTATAAACCGCAGGATCTTAGATTGCATTAAATGTGGGACTAATAATAACACACCCCCTCGGTCTAATGACTCGTCGCAAATTGTCTGTTCTGATACCATGTAATTAGAATACGGGCATCCAACTCAAAACCAATTGGCAGTGAGTGGAGAAGCCTTAAGGATTATAAACCGTAGGATCTTAGATTGCCCAAACAATGTGGGACTAATAATCTCGACACATCTTAATCACAATTTTTGAGTGTTGCCTCTTTGGCGGTGTGGTGGCCATGAATAAACTATCCAAGTGAAAAAGGAAGCTACTAGTGGTGAATCAAACGGGATAGTCAAAATCTAGACCATCAGTTGGACACCATATATAACCCAAATATAAATGTGGAAAACCCTTTTGTTTGCAAATAAGGGTATTACACGGAAACCATGTAAAACCAATAAATGGTATCTATGTGCCACTTTAGATTGGACTGGATTTGGACTCATATATTAGCCTCCCATAAGGGTTCCTAATACCCCAAAAGAACACAGACATGCTCTGTTCCTAACACCCCAAAACAATAACAATAAGGTTTCATGTCCAGGCTGCACACTTGCAGGACATAACCCAACATTGTCTATCAAAACAGAGGCATACATTCTGACTTGGGTCAACTACTGTTGACTAAACAGATAAAACAAAAGAAACGAATAGAAAAATGTTTTTGGCACTTTCAAGAAAAGAAATGGTATGCATCTTTTGACTGTTGAAAGAGAGGGAGAGAGTAAAGGGTATACCTGAAGCATTTTGTTGACATTGCTAGCACCAAAAACTTTGTGAACATTAGCAAATTTGTGAGGTTCATCAGCAGGGAAGTAAGGAGCAAACACACAATCTTGTGCACATCTTCTCCTAAGAAGCTTACATGCTGCACATGGTGATGCTGCTCCAGCACCAGCACCACCACCTCCTCCTCCTCCACCTTTTCTATACACACCATTACTAATATTATTACTTGGGTTCATGTTATTCTCTTTCATTATTTCCTTCTCTCAACTTTGTTCAAAAATCACAATTGCATTAGTTTTGATAACTCAATAGAGAACCAAAACCAATCTAAAAGATGAAGAGACTAGGAGAAAATTTAGGGAAAAGTATTAGAAGTTTTGAGAAGAAGAGGGAAAGTATTGATGAAGAGGGAAGATGAGGGGAGAGGTGGTGGTGGGTATTATATAAAGGAAAATTGAGGTGTGGGGAGGAGGATATCTTAGGCCTGGCCCGCCAATATTAGATTTTGCAAGACAAAAACTAAATCCTCCATCATCATGCTTATTCATTTGAAATTTTGAAATTATTTTTAGAGACTGACCCCCTTTTATTATTTTCTTTAGACGTATGAGCATTGTTAGTATCAAAAGTGGTTTATTGCATGATTGAAAATGAGATATAGAAACATAAAATCACAAGGATTAAAATTGTCATTGTAATTCAAAATCTGACACGCACTCAAAATTTGCCACCTGACTCAAAGTCTACTTTGTAACCCAAATTTTATCATTTAGCCATATTTTTACCACATTATCCAAATACTAGTTTCTCACCATGACCCAAAATCTACACTGTAACTTTAAATCCGTTTCATTATAAAACATCCATCCATCTCATGACCCAAAAATATACAAAATAGTGCAAAATCTGTCATTATAATTCCGAAATGTCATTGTGATCTATTAAATGCAATATCTGTCCCGTGACTCCGAGTTTTACTGTAAACCGTACCATATTTTGAATTATAGGTATCATGTTCACCACATTTTTCCACAAACTCCTGCATTGAGAAGTGGAATCAACATCCGGCATTAGCAATCTCTTGTTTCGCTTGAACTTGTCTTGCACT
Organism: Papaver atlanticum; assembly: GCA_023531105.1. Taxonomy (NCBI): domain Eukaryota; kingdom Viridiplantae; phylum Streptophyta; class Magnoliopsida; order Ranunculales; family Papaveraceae; genus Papaver; species Papaver atlanticum. The sequence goes on along the minus strand of JAJJMB010008687.1, from coordinate 1,050,562 downwards.
ATCTTCTTCCAAAGACTGTTATTACTTTTCGAGTTAAATGATGGAAGAGACTCGAGCTAGGTCATGACTCATATAACTAGACTAGCTAGCCAAGCCCTACAGCATCTATGGAAAAGTAAAACGAGAAGAAGGAAAAAAAATGTAGTCAAAATATATAAGAAAGTAATTAACGTGAACACTAATGAAAAGTGTTGGTAGATACGAGAGAGTGGAATTGGATAGTGGGACAAGAAGCAGAAGATCAGATTTGTAACTTGAAAAACTGTCAACCGACCATTTTTCAGGTGAAAATGTTTTATATTATTACCACGTACACACTAGAGTAGTAGGAGTGGTTAGATTCAATTCATTTCAAACACTTTTTTAAAAACAAAAAACTAGTCTAGTCCATGAGTTGGATTAGAGAAAAGACAACGGTTTAGTAAAAACCGTTACGTTTCTTAAGAAAAGTGTTGCCAAATAAGCGTTTTTATTGCAGACGTTGTACTGACGTTTTGCTTGCGGCATTAGCATTTTGTTTTTACTTGTTGGGTATTGGTCATTTAACAATATACAATCTGCATGGAGGACGTAGACAAATATATTATTTGATTATGTTACGTAACATATCGGAAAAGGATAAACGTGACGGTACTTGAACTTGACATATGTTTGTCGAGGAAAACATATCCAAATTTACATTTTTTTATTTTACGTACATAAACTCAATTGAAGCATACGCATGCCTGACATAGGGACATCCATGGGCCACAAAGGTCGACCATGAGCAACAAGAAGCTAAACACAAGTCATTTAGTGACAAAAATGGGCCACTATAAGGGACACATCTCTGGAGACTCTTAACACTCAGGTTCACCTCATGCATAACATTGTCCTGCCTTTTACAAGTTGCACGATAACGTAAAGTTACAGTTATCATCAGAAAACAAACAAAAAGCAGTAGATTATCGCACCTTATTTAAACCGAACGAACAATCGATAACGTAAGGTTCTTACTAACTACTTAAAAGTCAAGATTTGCAACGGTTTTTCTTATCTCAAGAACATCAGTACATTACCATGTCATTTCACCGCGCTTGAGTAAATAATAAAGAAAGGAAGTTTGGTTAGTTGATGTGAAAAATCGTGGGGTTAGAAGACACCAATGTGTTTTGAAAGAGGATAATGGAATTCATAAATTGATGTGCGAGTAAAATCTAACCATTGGATGGTCAAAACGACGCTTTTTTTTCCGACCGTTGGAAAGGAAAGGTGCGTTCGGTTGGTGCACTAAAGCGCCAATGAAACAAACAAAGACAAGAATATCACAAGAAAGTAAATCGTGAAATTTGTCCTTGTTTTTCCCTTTTAATTTTCTTTGATTAACCAAAGCAAATTCAAAGCAAATGGACCCTCATGTTGTGGAGAAATTATGCTTTTTGTCCCATCAGAATCCCTTTATTTTGTTTTTTTTCTTTTAAATTTATTATCAACCTTTACAATAAATCATATTAATTACACGGTGGCATAAATATAAATGATTTCGTGTGTTACTTAGGTATTATTCAAGTACGCTTACCGCTTTGTAATTCCTAGCGTTTGCAAAGTGTTTTTCATGTTTCAGGAAAAAAAACATATATTTTTTCAGGACTGTTATGTATCAATAGCGTTACTGATATTTACTTATACGTATCCAAAATGCAATACGAAATACAACCCCAACATGACCTAATGGCCCAAAAGATATTGCCTAAAGTCATATACTAAAGAACAAAAACGGAAGATAGAAAATCAAGTAAACACAAAAGAATGGGTCTAGTGATGATTAAGATGTCCCAATAACCTAATCTTTTGCATTCTTCCTCTGGAATAGCATGTCTACAGCCATCATAAGCTTTTTATTATTTCGTGACAAGGAAGTCACATCTTCTTGATGGGACATGAGGCGTGCCAATTCACTTTGATTATATTTCATGCCAAAGAATGAATTATGGTTCATAAATTGCCACAACTAAGGTACATGAGCCATTCCATCAACCCATCCTCATTGTCCTAACAAAAAAAAAACCCTCTCCATCGAGCCAAACACCTAAATATTATTAGGTTTTGGTGGTACAAGATATTTCTATTTCAAAATAGATTATGTCTCATAAACTAATGATTCATTGCTAATTAAGGTACCATTTCTTAGGCTAGTAGTGGTTAGAGCAATTGTTTGTTGACCTTTCTTGGTAAAAAAATAGAGACTTGCCTAGAGCTTTACCATACAAAGAAAAACATAAGCTCATGTCATGATATTGACATTGAAAATGAAGCTCATTTTTATTAGCTCTTAGTAATAGCTAGTACCACTACTAATAATTGCTCATAATGTTTTTGATAAGGAGAGATGCATGAATTAACAAATTTGAGTAATGGGTCCTCATAAAGTTTAATGGTGATTTCATTTTTGGCTATTATTATTATTTTTATTTTCTTTTGTAACGCATATACCATAGGTTTTCTGTCTGATTTTAATACGTTAAAGTTAGAACTTAGAACCAATTATCCTGAGTTTTGGCGACTGATTTCGGGTTTGCCGACTGATTTCGGGTTTTGGCAAGTTCTAAGTCCGATAATTTCGAGTTTTGGCAAGTTCCGAGTCCAATTTTCCTGAACGTTGATTGTCAGTGCCAGTTTTACTTATTTTTGAAATTAGTGATTCGTCTATAATAAGTTTACTAAAGTTTCGACGATTTTCAAGTCCAAACTCATTGCTCCACGCTCCCCAACCGAGTAGAACCGAAGAACGAATAAAGCTACTCGTGGAGATTGAAAAACAGGAAATATGAGTTTCCTTAATATAGGAGTCAGGTACCAAAGAGGTGGACATTACTAACTTACCGTTGTACTATATAGTGGAACCCGCAGGTGCTATCATGTTATATTGAAATTAAATTAAGAATGAAGGGTCTTTGATGCTTAAGCACTAATTAAAGTACTAATTGTATTTTCTTAAATGACATCATTAACATCCTAAGTAAAGGGTTGCGTATCCATAAGATTCTATTCGCAAACATATCAATAGATCTCGTGATCTTTGTCGTTATCAATAATTCTTTTGTATTTATAATCATAATTTCAATTTATTTTGATACTTCGAATCGTATTTTTTGGATTTTTATGTGCATTATTCGATATTTAAATAGTTGCACGGAGCGTACACATTATTTTTTTCTCCATTTTTTCTTCTGACCAAAAAATTCTTCGAACTAGACATGCACACATACGACGAGAGTTTTCTACGTCCGACTCATAGATGACGAAGCTCTATAACAGTATTTCAAATATAACCAATTTCGTGACTTTTATAGTCCTCGGAGGTTTAATTCTAACTCTTATGGATAAAGTTTGTTGATCTCTTAAAAACTTCATTTCTAAGGTAAAAACATAAACGAGTAATCACTATTGGACCCTCAACCTAATCACATCTACACTCTCTGCAACAATTCTTCTTCTTTTTTTTTGCTAAGAAACGCCGATTCATTAACTAAGAAGCAAATCACAAGCATTCACAATTGGTTCTTTCCTTACAACAGTACCCAAAAAAGGAGGAAAAGAAACCCAATTGTTTTTAATACAGTATTTTCTAGCCCGTCTCGCAAGACAGTCTGCTACCTTGTTCTTCAAACGCTTAATATTTACAAACTTAAAATTATTACAACTAGATAAAGAGATCCGACAGTCTTCCAAAATATCACAGCTTCTCCAATCCACCATATCTTTGCCTCCATTCACAAAATTCACCAACTGAAGACAACCACTGACTAACAGAACTTTAGACAGATTCATCTCCTTTGCCCAGGAGATCGCATAAATTAGAGCAGTCGCCTCAGCACCAACTGCATCTGAAATCAGTCCAAAGTCCGCTCTGAATTTCCTTATTCTTCCTTTAGTGTCACACAAAATAATACCCACTCCCATGTTAAATTTTTTAAAAGAGCCATCTAAATAGATTATATGTTCAACATCAGCAGCTGGAGTTTTTATAACCATAGGAATAACTTTAGCAGGTAAAGAAGGCCTTATATACGTATTAATAATCCTTCTGGAATCAAGGACTACTTTATCAAAATTTATAGAATTTTTTTTAAAAACCACATCACACCTAAGTTTCCAAATGCACCACATGACAATTGCTCCAATGCTAGGCCAGTTAACAGCATATGGAGATTGTCCCCAAACATTATCAAACCACTTCATAAAAATGTCCTCTATCCAAACATAATCAGAAACTAGATGTTGTGAAGATAGGGCAAACCAAATATGAGAAGCAATCGGACAGTTAAAAAACAGATGAAGAGCCGTTTCTTCAGCAGACTTGCATAAAGGACAGCAATCATCAATAGAAGGATTGTAAAATTTCAGCAAAGAGTTAACAGGAAGCATCTGAGCAAAAATCTTCCAAACAAAGAACTTAATTTTTGGCAGACATTCTAAATTCCAAACTTTTTTCCAAAAAGAAGCTTCTTCAACTGAACTAGTATCATTCATATAAACTTTATAAGCTGTCTTAATAGAGTAATTGCCATTTTTTTGTATGAGCCCACATAATTTTATCTTTTTTATAAAGATTAATCCTTAAAGACCTAATTTTTATAATATCATCAGGAGAAAACAACATACTCAGCAACCCAATATTCCAACTGTTATTATGCACATCTATAAGTTCACTAACAAAAGTATAATCTTTAAAATTAGGATTAATAGAAACAGGAGGCGAATTACTGAGAGGTGACCAATTTGAAGACCAAATTTTCGTTGAAGTACCATCATTTATTTTACTAATAATGTTGGATCTTAAGAAAACTAAGCTATTAACTATACCTTTCCAAATCCAGGAGGACGAATCGGCAGCCTTATCTATTTCCAATAAATTTTGATTAGGGAAATACTTATCTTTTAAACATCTAGAAATCAACTGATTAGGATTTTGGATTATTCTCCAACCTAACTTGGCTATAAAGACCCTGTTAGTAGCATACGGATTTCTAATCCCTAGTCCACCACAACTTTTAGACCTACCAATATCATTCCAAGATCGAAAATAAGCTGCACGTCTAGGATTCTTTTTAGACCACCAAAAAGTTCTCTGAATTGAATCAATTTTAGAAGTAATCTTTTTAGGAAAGGGAAAACACGACATATGATACACCGCTAAACTAGAGAGCACATGCTTAGTAACCACAGTCCTGCCAGCAACATTTAGATTTGTTCTCCTACTGTTACTCAACCTAGAATAGAACTTATCTATTAAAAATTGAAAAGCTTTGGTTTTATCTCTTTTAACAAAAAGAGGAGTACCGAGGTGCTTCTCAGAAGAACTTACGAATTTAATCCCAAGAGTTTTAGAAAGCAACTTAATATGCTTATGATGCATTTTTGCACTAGTGAAGAAACCAGATTTCTCAAGATTAATGGCTTGACCAGAGGCTTTGGCAAATTTATTTATAATCTTCGTGAGGTTTCTAGCATAAGTCAAAGAGGCTTTTGAAAAAAGCATGCAATCATCAGCAAAAAACAAATGCGAAATCGAAGGACTATTTTTTTTTAATCTGAAACCCTGAATCAAGTTATCTGACTCTCCCTTTATCAGAAGCTGCGATAAAGTCTCCATACATATGATGAAGATATAAGGTGATAAACAATCCCCCTGCCTAATACCTCTAGTAGGGAGAAAAACTTCACCTGGTGAGCCATTCACCAAAACAGAATAAGACACAGTACTGATACATTGAAAGACTAGATGACACCAATCTTCGGAGAAACCCAATTTCCTAAACACTGAAATAATAAAAGTCCACTCTAATCTATCAAATGCTTTTGAAAGATCTAATTTGATAGCCATGAAACCATTTTTGTTGTTCTTTTTCTTGCAATTTTTAAAAGAATGCAAAATTTCATGACTAATAATAATGTTATCCTGAATTTGCCTATTTGATATAAAAGCAGACAGGAAAGGAGATATAAGAGAGTCTAAGAGAGGCTTTAACCTATTAGTTAAAAATTTTGAAATAATTTTATAAACAGTATAAGATAGACTAATAAGTCTAAAATCATTTGGGGAAGATGGATTATTTACTTTAGGAATTAAAGCAATAAAAGAGTGATTCATCTGCTTAAGAAGGTACTTGTTACGGAAAAAACTTTGAACATGATTTATAATCTAAACAGAGATAACATCCCAGTTATCGCTAAAAAAGCCCGCCGCAAAACCATCAGGACTCGGAGAATTCCAAGGGGCCATATTCTTAACAGTAGAAAGAATCTCATCTATAGTAGGAATAGCTACTAAGTTGATATTCATATCATCTGTAATAATAGGCTGCACTTCTTTTAAAACATCATCAATATCAGCATTACAAGGCATAGAAGAAGTATATAAACTTTAAAATGATTTGTGACAAGAGAAACCACCTGCTATCTATTTTCCAACCAATTACCTTGATTATCCCTTAATATATTAATGGTATTATACATATTCCTAAGCTTCACAATATTATGAAAAAATCTAGTATTTTTGTCATATTGAGTGAAGTAATCAATCCTAGCCTTTTGTTTATAGAAAGAGTTTTCAATCTCATACCAATAATCAAGCTGATTTGAATAATTAAGAATATAATTACCAATAGCTGGAGTGTAAGGTATAGATTGCAAATTTTCAATTTCTGAATTCAGTTTCGCTATAGTAGTTTTAATATGACCAAATGAGTTTATATTCCAACGACTAAGATCCTGCTTAAGATTCTTTAGTTTTCCAGCAGCAATGTAACTAGAAGAACCATGAACTTGCTTAACCCAGGAGTTAGAAAGAACATTCTTGAATTCAGGATTCAATTGCCAACATTTGAAAAATTTGTAAGGTATATTAAGTTGTTGTTTCTGGTGGAAACAATTCAATAAAATCGGACTGTGATCTGAATAAACCCTTCCTAGATTAGTAATCCAAGTATGAGGCAACACCGATAACCATTTATCATTCATGAAACCCCTATCCAATTTTTCAAAGATTAGCTCAGAAGGATTCCTAAAGCGCCTATTACGCCAAGTAAAAGGGTTACCGAAAGCAAATATTTCATTCATTTTCAATTGCAACAAGCTGTTCTTAATAAATCCGGAGGAAAAGAATTATCGAGGTTACCTCCCTGTTTTTCAGAAGCATGCAGAATAAAATTAAAATCCCCAATTAGAACCCAGGGACGATTTCCATCTTCATTCATATGATTCTCATACCCAAAACATTCAAAGAACCATATACGAAAGAGATTAAACAATTTTTAACAAGACGTGTTATATCACGGATGATGTGTATCATGTTGAAGGAACTACTTAGAATTTCAATACTAGAGTTTGCAAAATAACCTAACGCTAGGCCTCCCGATTTTCCAACAGAAGGCACCACATACCAAGCATCAAAAGGAAGGTGATGATTATACTTGTAAATGGTATCAGTATCCACCATGGTTTCAAAAATACAGATAGCATTAGTATCCACCATGGTATCAGTGCAACAATTCACTTTGGTCTTTATATTGATTGATATGGGTATGGTGAGGTTGACTTGAAACAAAATAATGTTTTGTTTGGTGAACTTCTTTTTAGGTAAATGATTCTAAAAAAATTATGATTTCCTCCACCAACATGAAAGATTAAGTTGTTGCACGATGTCTCTCCATATTTGCCCCTTTTTACTTGCTCTCCTGCCAAACAGATCTTCATGTGTCCTCAAATCTTTTGTCAAAATCTACCACAAAATTAACATATTTCTGGACAATAAGGATACACTTTTAGACTTCCTTGTCCCCAGAAGAAGAAAAAAATCATTCTGGAGGGATGACGCATGTTATAATTCTGCCGGGGCAGTTGCCCCCATTCCTAAACTTCTCATTCATTGTTTGCCCAATGGCCTCAATAGTTCACTACTTGTTTTCAGCTTTAGAAGCAGCCCATAGTGTTGACAAGGGTCGCACAGCTTGCCAGATTTTGCTGATCAAAAATCATAAGAAAATCTAAATAACCCCACTCTACAGGTGAAAGATTGAGACTACATTGAGAACCTGCTTGACAAATATGCGTTACACTATCAAGGGCGGTTCTGCAACTATTGCACAATGTTTTTTCCAAAAAAAAATCCGGAAATTTACAATTTCATAACAATAGAACTTTTTTTACTTTGTATAGATTCAACCTCAACATGAACAAGAGCCTAAAGAAAATCAATAACTACATACCTCCAGCGACGGGGTTCACTTCTCACAGGTACACCTTTTTTTTTTTTTTTTTTTGATGAGTTCATGTTTCAACAATCTTCTTATGCTGTTGCAATTGTCTTTTCAGAAAACGAATCTTCGCATTCACCCTAGCTGTGAACCCGATGTGGGTATCATGTGTAGAGTTGTTCTGTTCTCTTAACCACATTACACTTTCTGTAACATCTTTCTCTTCATGCTTCATTTCTAGTAAAATATGATCATCCATCGGATAAAATAACCGTTGAATCACCATGTGGAGAAAGTAAGGAAGAAGTGAAACAGTAACAACAATCAGGGTAACCAACCAATAAGTGGGTGCAGTACCCAGAGCTTCCGTAAATATATGAAATCCTCCTTCTGAATATACTGGAGGAAGTAAACCAAAAACGTACAAGAAAATGTACCAGAATAGTATGCTGCCCCAGATGAAAAGATGTTGGATCCATGTGAAGTGAGAAATGATGAGAGCAATCTGACAATTGACTGTCCAAATTATGCACGTAAATGTAATGGCTCCAATATGAGCAATATCCGCAACTTTTCCCTTCTCTTGGAAAGCGGAAGGGGAGAGAAAGCACATGTTTAAAGTGAAAATGGCTAGAGATGCAAAAACCCCATTCAATATCCACCCAATAATCCTTTTCCAGCTAAAATAGATATTCTTTTGTCCTTGACGATAAATTGCCGGAAACTGTACATTCGATGAAAACATGTGAGAAAACTCAGAAAAGGTTATTTTAAATACTTCCAATGACGAAACCATCCTATCAAGTGAAGACTCTAATTGTGTGCCTCCCATTCAAAATTGTAAAATGGCAAGAGGCTTGTACCTGTAAGCAAACGTCTGATGAAACATCCTGTTCAAAGACCCCCAAAGCTATAACTGGCAAGGAAGTTAAGACAACGTTGAATAACACCATATACCAATCATCATAGACAACCTCTCCTGAGAAGCTTGTGTACAACTCATAATAGAATAGAGTGAGACCCAACGTAAGGTTCTTGTAAACAAAATAGAGAATCTGGGGTTCAAAACACAAGAAAAATGCATTAGTATGTCTCTCTTAGAAGAAAAGAACAATATTATCAATCGAGATTGAAAAAGTATGTTCACCATTTTGGAAATTCGCTTATAACACCAATGCCCGTGCACTACAAGTAATCGCTCCAAAAAACGAAACTGGGGCAAAGAGAAATCACTTGCCATAACTGCCTGCAACCAGCAGGAGCAGAATTATAATGGGATTATAACAATATTCATCACATAACGAAATACACCTTTCATGATAAAGCTATCAGCAATTACATAGGGTTCCATCCAATGTTTTAATGATGTACCTGCATTCCTTCCATGCCACTGATTCCAACACCAATATCTGCTGCTTGAATCATACCAACGTCATTCGCTCCATCTCCAATTGCAAGGGTTGTCCAACCAGTGTATTCCTTTACTAATCTTGTGATCTGAAAAATTCAAACTTTCTCTTAGTAGTCGGCAGTCGTACTAATGTAACCCAGACAAATGACATTACAAATATCAGACCCAGCTATATAGGAGAACGTCAAGGTCAATGCGCAGGTGGTGCTTCTAAAATGTAATGTATAGCACCAAGCAGTAGTTCAATACATCTCCAAGGACATGGGAAAGAGTAAACTTAACAACTTAAAACCTTGATATATAGTAAATTTGCTTACCAAGGCCTTCTGTTTAGGAGAAACACGGCAGCATATAACAGAGGCACAGCTTGTAGCCAGGCGTAAGAATTGATCCTTGACATCAGTTCTCAAAGCAAGCTCAAGGGCTTTCCCATCAATCACTAGAGCAAATGGTATTTCATTATCGCTTTCTTCGAACGTAAGTTGGTAAGCAGTTTGAATTTGAAGCATTATCTCTTCTATCATAGCCTGGACAGTCAAAAAAGTTGAGATAACTCACGCAATATAGACAGTTGCATCAATATGTAACTCCCGAGGCCAAGGCGGAAAGATGCAGAGTGATATATTACATGGAACAGAGAGAGATTGGATTTATTCGACCTGAACCATGGCTATTCAACCTTCTGATATTTTTCTAAATTTAATGAAATTGAATCATAATTAAATCATTCTTTTTCATAAAATTCGCAAAGAAAAATCCTTATTTGTTTGGGGGCTTTATACGTTAAGTATTCAAACAGCTCAACAGCTCGGTGTCAGCCAACGCTCACCTTCTCTACGTTGCTTGCTTCGGTTTTTTTGCTTAAACTTATATGGAACTGTATCATGTCATGTCGAAGCAAACTGCAAGCAAACCTGGTAGAAAGAGGAACCGGGAGTTACAAACAATAAATCGGCAATGCATAGCCACAACTCGATAACTGACTGCTAAGGAGTTCCAGTAAGAACCAGCAAGTCTTACCCAACATTGACGGCAGTCTCTCTTTTATCCCCCGTTAGTAACCATATCTTCAGCCCTGCCTGTGCAAGTTTATCTATGCATTCTGGAACCTGAGATTAAACCTAGATGTTAATGCCACAAAGAAACAATGAGCTATGCTGTAAGGAACATATTAGCCGACCAGAATAGCCTGCCAGCTTAGGTGTACATAACAGCTAGCATGAACTTAAGTATTTGTAAAACTAACCCCATTTTGCAGTTTGTCTTCCACTGCAACAGCTCCAACTAAAATCATATTCTTTTCAATCATTTCTGATGCACGCTCTAGTAATTCTTCCCTTCCAGGACCTACAGTAGTCTTAGCCTTTGTAAATATTGAATTCCAGCTTTCATATTCCTCTGGTTGAATTCTTCGATATGCAAGCGCCAGAGTCCTCAAGCCATCTTCTGCATAATCAGAAAGGTGTGCAGCTGTTGCCTGCCGATATGACTTACCGTTATCGGATAGTCTTTCAAAGATAACGCTGAAAAAACAAAACAGAAACTTAGTTGCCACAACCTATACATTTGAGAAGACGCAAGTACAGCTGACAACCGAGAAAAACATAGAACTAGATGCGAGATGCTATGACATGAAGATGTGAGTTTCTTATACTAGAGTAAGACAAATTTAACATTTCAACCCAGCAAAGTGGTAATTAGCAGCAATTTCTGGTCACAAGGATATGTAGCAATTTCTGGTTACATAGCAGCTTCATCAAATATGAATTCTCAGCATAAAAATGAAACGTAAGGCAGAACCAGAAGTTACTTAGGCTTTCAGATGCTATATAAAAGGTCCAACTTATTTACCCAGTTAATAAAAACATAGACACTTAAAAATAGAGATATTGATACTTAAGAACTAAAACTAAAAATCTACATGTCAAGATCCTGGAGGGAGTAACATACCTGTCTGCACCTTTGCAGAATAGAAAGATCTGGCCATCTTCGTCAGTTACTATGACAGACATTCTCTTACGCGAACTGCTGAATTCCAACAGATTTAAGAGCTTGTACTTCCTGTTAAATGGAATATCATACTTTAGCTATTGATGATGTTTACAACAAAAGCTACAGAAAGGATTCAATAATGAAGTTTCACCTCTCCACAATCACTTTTTTAGAAGGATCAAACTCCTTAAGAAGCATGATAGATTGAGTTCTTTGACAGAATTGAAATCCAAACTCTTGGGAAGCAATCAGAAAACAAACTTCTTCTGGAGACTCTGCTTCATATTTTAAATTCTCTGAATTGCCATCTTCGACTGGTATCCCGGTGTGACATAAAGCCATGACCCTGAAGAACATTATAACGTCAGGTAATTGGGATCTACTCATCCACATTTTGTTCATGAGACGATCATCCTGGAAGTTAAAACCCTTGATGATGGTTGCATTCTCCCCATGAGATATTTTTGTATTTACCAGACCTGGATCTTTCATAATATCACCATGCACAGCAGCTTTTGAAATGGAATAATCAGTACGAGAAAATTCAAATTTCTCAGGGCTTTGGCTTAAAGAATTAAACCCCTGCGAACTAAAGACGTATTTTTCAAGATCCGCATCCATTCGCTTAGAAACAGCAAAATCAACTTCACTTATGTCACCACCATATGAGACACCTGCAATAGAGCATTTTCTAAATTCCATCTGATTACATGTCAGAGTTCCTGTTTTGTCAGAGAGTACAATTTCCACCTGACCAAGCTCCTCATTCAGATTAGAAGTACAGGCTTCAACGGATTTGCAGGATAGGGTATCATACATTTGTATATCCTTATTGATCAACAACACTTGTAGCACTTTTACAACCTCAATAGAAACATATAGAGATATGGGAATCAAATAACCATACAGAATAAGTGCCCTTAAGAATTGTAACGTACCCGATAACGCTGGTTTCAATGGGTTGAAGAACGAATCATCTTCGTCTATACGAAGATACCACCATTTGGATATTTCTGTTTTTGTGTATAAAGCTGACCCGATAGCTGTGAGGAGAGAAATTACGACAAGCATTGCGAAGAGAAGATAAATTACATAATCCATCTTTTTCTCTATTTTGCTCCGTTTCGAGGGAGACCTAGTCGAATTTTGTACCACTTTTGTGTCAGGTCCAGTAAAGACTACCACCCCATAAATGTAATCAGTGTTACGAAGCTTTGAGTCTCTTAGAAGCACCTGAGGTGGACTTAACGGGTACGATTCATCTTCAAACTTGAAATTTCCAACAAAAGAATAAAGGTTCGGATTTGGGTCTTCACAATGTATTGTAGCTTGGAATTTGATGAACTCAGCGTCCTCATCCAAACCAAGTGTGGCTTCAAGGGACCTCTTAAGCTTCAAATTGGTTTCTCCATCAAGGTTCATAGTTTCGACATAACAAATACCATCTTCATAGCTTGAAGCCAACAAAAGGAGATCACTCGGAAAGTATTCATTTTTCTCAACTCTAACAATATCACCGACAGCAAGTGTTTTCCATGGTTTATTTATGAATAAGCCATCTCCTACGTGCACGTTTACAACTCGGGAGTTTACCTCCAGATCCTACAAAGAAAAGCATTATATCGACCTTTAGCAAACACAATGATAGACCGCAATCAAAATTAGTATTCCTGAAAAGCTTGAGAAAAGATCTAAAAGTTCAACAAAAGTTAATAAGAAACAACATGAACTTCAAAATACATTATGCACAAATCAAAACCAAATTAAGAAACAAATTAATCTCAAAATTCCAATGTTGCGAAAAGCAAATAGATATCTTAGTTTAAATTCACCTGGGTAAATCTATGACAGTCCTCAATTGCTTCCTTAAGCATGCTAACTCCTACAACAAACACTAAGGGAGCAATAACACTAGGAGCAGAGAAAGGAGCCAAGGATGTTGTAGATAATGCCGCAGCCAATAGAAAATAGAAATTGGCAACTCGCCGAAACTGCTCAAAAAGAGCTTTGGGAAGAAAAGTAACAAAATTGTACTTGGTTGTGGACACAGAGTTGTTTGGGTATTTGTGTGGTTTCTTCTTGTGTAGATGAGACTTGTTACAAAAGACAATTCGGGAAAATCCGGGACCACCAAGTTCTTGGACAGGTTCATCTTCTGCAAATCCATGTCGCAAACAGGAGAAAGAATATAGCTTGCTCCATCTTACTTTCCCCTTTCTTTTCCTTGGTAATTCTGGCATTGTACGGTAATTTGGTAGAACTGTGGAAATAGCCCTGAACTAAACTCTAATCTAGAGAGGGCAAATGAAGCTTAAACCAGCAATAAACCAACTTTATCGTTCCATTCCAGCAATCTAACTCTTGATTGTCCTACATTACTCTACAGGAAGTACTAATCTTCCTATCAACGATCTCACTTGAATTTAAAAATTCCAACATCCAGAAATCTTGAAACGCCAAAGACCCAACTTCATTGTTTAAATCTAAGAAATTGATACTCTTATTTATTGCCCAATCACAATCTTCACAGACAGATTTGTAAATTTCCACGATACCATCACATAATTACAGATTTTACAAAGTTCCCCCAAAAAAATTCTTTAAATTTGTCTTTTGCTATGGTTTACTTCAGAGTGAAGCTTATCCATCCCAACACTCTCCTTACAAAAGAGAAGCTTCCAATGCTAGCTGAATTAGTTAAATCTTATGATAGATATAATATAATATCTCCATCAACCATATTTTATTGATTCAACCCCGATTACACCAACACACATTAATTATTTCTCAAATCCGGCCTAGCAACAATGTCCATACTACTATTATAAACAACTAAACAGCAATACCCATAATAACTAGCTCACTCCAAAGTCAAACAAACCTACAAAAATCACCACAACACCATTTTGCTCTACTTACAAGTACAAGTGGTTCTATGTTCAAGTTTCGAGAACTAAATTATAATTCAAACACTAATTAATCCAAATTCAAACAAAAACACATCATTGCAGATTCGCATTAATCCCGCCATGATTACAAAACTAATACAAGGCTATTAACAATTACCCACATCTTCATTTCTAAGGTCAATAGTGACGTAAGGCGTGATGAACTACAATACCTCCTCAAGTACTGAGCCAATAACTCTACAGTTCGAGAGGATATGTACCTGGAGTAGTTTACACCCCACGGAATCATTGAAACACCGCCATCAATATATTGGAATCCGGTCTAATTGATGATAACGTCCATAAACTAATACCAGATTTTTCTAGTCACACTATTCCATTTCCTCTACAAGTGAATTAAATCAAGAAACTAATAAAACCAGAATGATGATTATTATAATACATAATTCTGTCCTGTACTTAAACCCTACAAAGACGGCAATTTAAGGCAAACGAAGATTTTTTGGAGTGCCGGCAAATCTAAATTGAAAATGAAAATTAGGGTAAAACAAATTGGGGAACAACTTACGATGATTTGTCTCTCCTTGCCTAGCAAGAGCTTTGATGTCATCGCCGTCGTCCTCCGCTTCCTCCTCCTCCATGACTTCCTTCTCAGAGAGATCTCTCACTGCCCTCACTGGGAAAACCTCGGGAGCAACGGTTAATTTTTAATTGATATGTAAGAGAAATTGTGATACCATAACTGCCCTCAACTTTGTTTGATATTCACTGGTTTATCCAATATTGTCTATATGAATGATTTTTTGGGCACTACTCAAAAATGGTTGGGGACTACTAAGTGATAAAAATATCTACCCTATAGTTATAAGAGGTGTCCTAAAGTGTGGAAATGACTAACCTACCCTTAATATATATATATAACCACCTCCTCCCATCACCACCGACCACCACCATCGCCGCCACCTCTATATATAGCTTAATTTAAATCATTAACAAAACAAAATCAAAATCAAAATTATAACAAACCCATTACTTGTCATTCGTTTTTGGTTGAAAAAATGAGAAGTAATCGTCAAAATGAGTTGAAAGGAATTATGTGAAAAACTTTGTCAAACTAGCCGAACTCAACTTTAATGGAAGTTTTTCTTTTTCCAGAGAAAAGTTCGGTTTCGTCGCAAAAAAAATGTCTCAACCGAACTTTTAGTTCGGTTTCGTCGCAAAAAGTTCGGTTATGTCGCAAAAAAGTTCGGGTACGTCACAAAAAGTTCGGTCACGTCGCAAAAGTTCGGGTTCGTCGCAAAAAGTTCGGTTACGTCGCAAAAAGTTCGGTTACACCGCACTTTTTTCTCCTTACCTAACTTTACTCTGAAAAACCTATATATTGAGTTCGGTTACATCGCAAAAAAAATTCGTAGCCGAACTCCTAGTTCGGTTACGTCGCAATTTTCTTCTCCTAACCGAACTTTTCTCTGAAAGAAAAAACTCCATTAAAGCTGAGTTCGGCTACCTGTGTTTTCAGAAACATTAGCCGAACTGCACGCAGATGAGTTCGGCTACATGTTCTTCAGATGTCGTAGCCGAACTTTGTTAACCAAACCGAAATCAATTTGTAAATTGTTCATTTTTAGGAATGTTTTGGCCAATTCAAGCACCATTAACTAAATTTGAAGTTCCGTGAGTACCCAAAACATCATACTCTTGTTGTGGTTCTTAAAGAAAAAGATGTAACTTTTTTTCTTCCAAAACCCTCATCTTCTTTTTCTCCCTCTCAATAATTGTTCTTTTGAAAAATATCAACTTATTAATTTAATCTCACTAATCATTAATTAACTCACTAAGCATTACACTAACTTATTTAATTACCAAGGGCAAGTTTGGTATTAAAAAAAATTTAGATAAGGGGTGACTCAAAATTACTTTAAATATCCACCCAAAAAAGGAAGAGTAGTCCCCCTCCATTCTTGAGTAGTGCCCAAAAAATCGTTAATCTATATACCCCTAGTATAAGGCCCATTGAAAAATACCCTTTACAACTTAATAAATACCCCTAAGCTTTTAGAAGCCTGAAACCCGATTAGTATTTTACCAAAATATCCCTAGTTAAATAGAGATAAGCATTACCAAAAAGACTAATTCTGTTATAAACCAAGTTTATTTACTAAGATGCCCTTCGTGTCTAAAATTAGGGTTTACACGTCTTGGGCACCAAGTCTTCTATCTATATAAACTTTGTACTCTACACACGTATGAATGGAATTCTCTCTACTTCTTCTCCCTATTTTTTGTCTCCTTTTCTATTTACAATACGTTATCGGCAACGTAACTCTACCGACTGAGCTTCTTCGTTCTCTTTATGGTGTGATCAGACAGTTAAACTTTCCATCGCATGGGACAACACAATATGGAGATATGAGAGGGATATCCTAATCTTTGTTTTTAAATTGATTATAACAAAGATTTATTCACATCCTTTTAGAACTAACTTTATTTTTCCTTTTGTAGGTCAAATCGGATCCACTCGTAGCACTCACAGTATGCTAGGGAGATGTTGAATCTCTGGTCTTCATCGACTGTTTGGTGTGCGAGATATAAACCAAAACTATACAATAAAATCTTAAATGTGTCTTTATATATTGCTTTTTAATATATTGTTTAAGTTTTTTTTAATTAATTATTGTGCATATTAAGTTACGGGTGATCAATCTTTATCAAATATAATTGATCTCCTTTCTTCTCAGATTTTTTTCGTAGAGAAAGAAAAAATAAATAAAAATCCATTGAAAGATGGTTTAAGATTTCCATTCCTCGAACTATAATCACCAAAAATTGGTGTTTTCGTTCTTTTCTATAGAAGTGCCTTTATGGTAACTAATTACATGCATGGTTGAAAAACCTACGGCCAATTAAATTTGGTGTCCTTGTTTTCTATACAAGGATTATGTGATTTATCCATATGGTTTCTATTTTTCTTTTTACAAGAAACCATCCGTCAACCAAAAAGTGGATTTTTCCTATGCGATGGCTAAAGCGACGATATTTTTTTATTTTGTCGATTAAATTTTGGTAAATTTTACCAACCAATTGATATTGGTTTTTATCCATCAGTTTTCTATAGTGAGATGTAAAAATTGGCATTCTAAGAACTTTTAGCCAATTTTGGATATTGATTTCTATTCCTTCAAAGAAATCTTTATCAACCAAAAAGTAGATTTTTCTCTACAAAGAATAACGATAATGAGTTCTTTATTTTTCTTTAAAAGAATCATTTGAACCAATTGGAATTGGATTTTTCTATATCGTTATTATTGTTTAAACTAATAGCAAATATCAGTTCGACTTTTTGGAATATTTTAAGGACACTAAAGGTAAATGGGTGCTCACCCGGCTTGTTAGCCTATATTATTAGTCCTTGTAGTGACTAAATTGATCTTGAATTTATTTTCTTTTGAAAAAGAAAGTGTCCATAATATCATTCTCAATATCTCATTGACCCTTGAGATCAAGAAATTATCGAAGATTTGTTTGCATATTTCCAATGCTTTTGGTTTTGACATATAATTTTTGTTCCAAAAATAATCTACGGTTGATGGTAAATATGTATGTCTGTTAAGACTACTTTTTTTTTATGTCGAAAGAAATATTTCGTAACGAGTATATATCTTGAATTAATCGGATAATACTTTACGAAACTTGAAGTTTTCGTATATGAGATAAAAAGAAAATTACACCATGATCAGGGGAGAGCATACACTATCAGAGGCTTCTGTTAATTAACTTAAAAGTTATATCAATTTCTCTCCCAACATGATCAAAATCGAAAAACGGCTGTCATTATTAATTGGTGTGAAATGTCTTATTTTGCTTTTATATAAGCTTTTGCCTCTTAAGAGGAAATCCAGTCACATTTAGCAGATAAGTAGCGTTCTATAAGAGACTACATGTAGTGCTCCAATTGAGTCTACCAAATTATGATTCACGTTCTCAAATTTAATATCTTCTCACTTGATCATGATGAGATTATAATGCTCGCGGGCGCTGGTACCAGTTGATTGAATTTTTTATTTTTATTTTTCAAGATATGCATACACTGGAAAAATTTGTGGGATCGTGAAAAGCTAAATATGGTCGAATATTTATTTACAGTAGCTACTGAAATAAATGATGGTGGTTGTGAACCCTTCTGCAGAGGAATATCGACATATGTGATTGGTGGCATACAATCCAAATTAGGTTGGATTAATTTCACAATTAACGCAATTTTGGATCCAAGATTTAACACCTTAAAATTTTCAAGCCTATTACTTAAAGGATGGTGTACTCATAACGCGTTATACGAGAAATATGTTCCTTTTTTTAGGATGATTTAAGGGTTTTTTTTTTTCTCAAACCCTAGGATTGTCAATAAATTTTTGTTCTCTACGTATAATGCTTTTGGTGTGGCAGTCCTTGAAGGACTCGTATTGCATTTACACAAGAAATGTGATTGAGAACATACTCAAATTTGTAATCCTTGTAGGGTTCAAATTATATTCAGACAGCCACCTGACTCAATTGTGTTTGGTTTTAACATTCCTTTATGTGTTTTTAGAAATTTGGTACAAAACCAAAAATCCGGATTAATTAGTTGATGATATCAACATTATAGGTCTCTTGAGGAGTCCTTAAAAACACTGAAATCCCCGCCTTTGCAGCATACATATTATTTATTTATATTTTTTCTTAAATCTGCAGTTTAAAAATTATGCTTGCATGAACTTTATCTATCTACGATACATGATATAGATTTAAGTATCTATTTTGATGGTTGCTTTTTGTAATACTCATATAGTTGAGTTAGCATCCATAAATCGTCAAAAGTTGTACTCTTTTTCCTTCGTTTCAGGTTTTGTCCCATGTGGTTTTCCTGATAAGGTTTTAACGGGGAAATATGTTGTTGACGTTTAATTTTCTTTCAAAAATGTTGATATTTATGCTCTTTTTCCTTCGTCCAAATTTTTCCCCATTGGGTTTTATTGGCAAGGTTTTAGTGAGGCAATTTTATTCAACATGGTGGTCATCCAAGGGGGAGTTATATAATTTCGGTTATTTGGCGGATTCCCACCATTAATTAGGTCATTATGTTAGACCAAATCATCATAACAAGCCCTTAGTAATTTGGATATCATTCTGATCCATATAAGGTATGATCACAAACTTTGCTCACCTTTGGTCCTATAACTGCGTATTGGCACTTTGTTGAAGAAACTACATCAACTACTTTTGCAAATCATCTCCGAGAATCTAGCAATCCAAGAAGTAAGTCCTCAATGTATTCAAAGAAGCGTGAAGACTCGAGAACACTACCATTAGAATACTAACACAAAAGAAGACTTCATCAGCTGGAAAATTTCTGACGAAAGCATTGTTAGTTCCAGCATTCCAGAAATTCGTTCACCGAAATTGGGAAGTCTCGACTCAAAGATTTGCAAGCCAAGAATTTACTGAACTACTCATCAAGGGGAGCACCATTACATAAAGTGCATTCTATTGGACTTATGGCGTTGTACTCTTTTTCCTTCATCAAGGTTTTCCCCACTGGGTTTTCCTTGTCAAGGTTTTAATGAGGCAACATTTATGTGTCCAAATCTTTTCTAAGTTTTGTCAATTGTACTCTTTTCCCTTCGATCAGGTTTTGTCCTTTTGGAATTTCCTGGCAAGGTTTTAACGAGCCAATTAGTTTAGACACAATGTTATCATGGGGAGTGTTATAAACGTGTAATTATGTTAAAAATATCTATGGTAAATCTCATTTATTACTAGGATGCCCTTGTGTCTATCCTTATAAATAGAGGCTATAATGTTTGTCTATAAAATACATCTAATAGAAATTGTCTCTTTCTCTCTCTCCATTTTGTGCCTTCGCTTAGATTCACACTAAATTCAATGATATTTATTTCATCTCTCTTCCACGATTTCTCTCTCTGTCTCTCTCGGTCGAAACTGCTGAAACTAAGTAAAACAGATCAAAAAATTCAAAAATCAAACCTAAACCAATTTCTTCTCTACTATTTTAACTTCATTTTACTATTACGAGATTCAGAAAATAAAAATATGTGAAAACAACAACAAAAATTAGGGTTTGTGATCGAAATCACTTTGATGTTTAACTGTAATCTTTGTATCTAAAGGTAAGCAACGATTCAAAGTATTGAATTTATTTATTTTAATATTAATTTGATGTTGATGTTGATATGTATGTAATTGATAATTTTGTTCGATTTTGGTTCATCGATTTGTTTTTTTTGCTTCAATTCTTCTTCATCTGATACAAATCTATTCATCGATGTTGTTTTTTTGTTTCAAAATTGATGAATATGTTACAGATCTATATGGTTAGTTTTGTTAGGCGGTTAGGGTTTGAAAGTTATTTTGGTGATATATTTTGTTCATTTACTGATATTTGTTAAATTTCACAGTAATTCGGTTTCAATTATTGGTGCGTGCAATCGAAACAAACCACAATTTGTACTATTCAACATTTTATGGGTGTTGTTGGAGTTAAGAAAGGAGCAAACTAATAAAGGTAAAATACAATTGTTGTTTTTTTTATATGTGAAGAAATGATGAAGATGTTTATCTTTTGTTTGTGAAAATGTTGAATGATTATTAGTGATTTAGTGTCTAATTAGTATTATAGTTTGAAATTTCCTGTTCAAATTTTAGTTAGTAATTGAGTCTGTGTAATTAGGTTGAACTAGTAATCATTGATATTTTGAACATTCAACATTATGTATTTATCCATTACTGGTAATTAGGTTTTGAAGTTGGCTCCATTACTTGTAGTTATTGAGTAATTGAGTTTGTGTAGTTAGGTTGGAACTCGTAATTAGGTTTGGAAGTTGGCTCCATAACTTGCTTTGATAAATATTTGTTGAATCTTTAACTCTTTGTGCTTTCTTAAAATGCTGTGGATGGCAATGAGTTCCACATTATGTATGTATTCCATTGTTGATGTTGATGTAGGTTACAATCAAAATTATGAACATTACGACATCTTATTTAGTGTTTTTGTTGTAGTTTATAGAAATTTTCTATATTACATTTTGTTGTGTGCTAATTTTGAAGTGCAGAATTAAAAGCATTGTTTTTAGTTTGTCATTTTTTCTCTTTTTGCTTGTTGTTTTACTTTTTATTTGGTTAGTGTGACGTTCCTGTGATTGTACTTCTTCTATGCCAGAACACAAGAACCTGTGATATCTCGTTTTGGAAGCAACTTGTTCAAGTTGTCTCCAAGTTGGAAGCAACTTGTTACAAGTTGTTCCAAAAATCCAGCACACGTGAATCTTTGGAATCTCATTTTGGAAGCAACTTGTTCAAGTTGTGTCAAAGTTGGAAGCAACCTGTTTCAAGTTGTTCCCAAAATCCAGAACACAGAAACCTGTGGTATCTCATTTTGGAAGCAACTTGGTCAAGTTGTCTCCACTGTTGGAAGCAACTTGTTTCCAGTTTTCTCCAGATTCTTTGGTAAACTAACTTAAGCTTGACTAATTGTAGGATGTTTTGGTGTTTTTTTTTTTGACAAAATTGATGTAATGATGCAGATGCTCATGAATTTGCGATAGCCAAAGGAGATGAATCTGCAGTAGAGGGAAGCAAGGTTGCCTGTAAGAGAGAATTACGAAGTGCATAGAGAGTACAAATATTGTGGGAATGTTATATATGCCCTCCATATTGGTGGGCCTTGCACAAATATCCTCAAGTGGTGAAAAATAAGTTCAAAACAAAAAATACGTTTTATTGAATTCCTATTTTAACCTTTCATATCCTTTACTTTTTCCTCTTCATTTATTCGGTCAAATCCTCATCAGAAGAGTATAACCACCACGAATCTCCTCTCTGCGCCAAATCCACCGGTACTATCTCCATCGCCACCATCACTTTCTTCCAAATCTCTACCCAGCACAACCGAAACATCCGTTACTGAATTATTCATCCTCGCCGCAACCAGATCGAGGACAAATAGATCTAGATTATCTTTCTTTTTTTCTTTTTGGGTTCATATTTTCGTGCTGTAAATCGAAATTCAAGCTCCGTCGATTGTAAAATTGGTGATGGAGATTTAAGGGGATTTAGGTGATTATCTTTCTTTTTGTTATTTAAGTTTATGCTGATAATGATGGTTTTCTAATTAACTAGTTGTTATTATTCTTGTTGGTGGCATTGAGGGTGGGGTGATGCAATTGGTAAGGGAGATAGTGGCGGTTCTGGTCGTTTAGGTGGTTGTGATGATTTGGTGTGATTTTAGTCGCTCTCTCCCTCTCTCTCAAAAAACCAAATGTGTGAATCTAGGTTTTTGTGAATTCATTTTCTAAGCTTCAAATTAATGGTTGATTTCGAATCTCTTTTAGATGTATGTTTAATTACGGGTTCTGATGCTTATTTTCCATTGGAAGTGACAATTGTGGAGATATACTTGATAGTGATTATGTTGCACATTCCAGTATGGTTTTATTATCATTTTTTTTAAATTTGACATACTGCTTTAATTTGTTTGTTTCAGGATTGTTTTTCAAAGATTGAAATTAAAATATAAATTGACAACTAGAGATTTAGAACTGACTTTTTTGTCGATTAATATGATTTTAATTTGAATTGAATTCAGATTTTAAAATTAGGATTCAAGTATTTGATATATTGATGAACTGTTTGGGAGAAATGTTGTGTTGCTGGAGCTTTCATTGGAAACCTTGCTGCGAACAACGTATGGATTGATAGAAAAAGCTTCCTAAAGTGGCATTGAAGGTGTTAATGGTAGGTGAATTAAGAGTGAAAATTCCCTTCAATTTTTGCATGCATGTGAGGATGCAAGTGGGTAGATATTCCCTTCATGTTAGTGGGTATCACTAGAATTATTCTAGTGAGTTAGGATGAGACACTCACATGTCTAGAAAACCGTTAACTATAACTTTAAACCGTTAACTATAACTTTTAAGTTTGCAAACTGAAGACGAACATAAGTTGTAACCTATTTTAACTTTTCATGTTGAGTAGGTATTCGACCTTTTCTAACTGATAAACTATTTGTTAAATACGTGCAGTATAAATCCTAGTTTTGCGCATAGAAGATTACGCCACATTGCTTTCAGGTAGCTAAATTCTTTCTCCTTGGAATGATTAATTTGTTGTGTGTTTTACTGAAGTAAAGTGCTCTACCTTTTTTTCCAGGGGAACTGTAATTCACATACGATACTTCTATGTTTTTGTTTCGCTGCTTCCACTGACTGCTGCTTGTATTGTAAGTATTTCTTGATTCTTCTTTCTTGAGAAGCTTATTCATGTACACTTTCTGTTGCTCATAACTTTTGCTAGTTTCCTTAGGATTTGAAGGCTTGTTTTATCTAGTTGACTTCATTTGTTTTAGTATCTTATTCTTGTACAATATTTTGTTCGAAATAATTTGGGCTAGTTGGCTCCATTTATTATTTTATCGATTTGTTTATCTTTTTTTTTTTTTATTGGAGACAACTTGGGCTAGTTGCCTCTATATTTGGAGACAACTTTGGATAGTTGCTTTATGCATGTTAAATTTTCTTTCAGCATACATCTTATAGTAGTTGCGACGAATCTGTGGTGCAATGGTAGCATGGATGACTCCATGTTAGAAGATGTGTGTTCGACTCACGCCAGGTTCACTCATTTGTGTATATTTTTTTTCTTTTGGGAGACAACGCTCGTGCTAGTTACCTTCATATTTGGAGACAACTTGAACAAGTTACCTTCAGATTTGGAGACAACTTGTACTAGTTGCCTCCACATTTGGAGTCAATTTGGCTAGCTGCTCTGATTATACTTCTTGATTATGTCACTACCAAAGTTTAACTAGAGTCAATAGTGTTCTTGATTCGAATTCATTCTGTTTTTGATCTCGAGTTGTATAGACGACAAGTTGCCTCCAGTTTTATGGATTTTTCTTTTTCTTTATATTTCTGCTCCAGGTTCTACTTTTTGCAGGTATCCTTGTCAAGAGGTTTTTAAGAACTTTTTCTAGTTGGATCTGGATGTGCTAATTGATCCCATATTTTGGAAACAATATTTATATCCCATATTATGGATGTGCTAATTGCTCTATATTTTGGAAACAATATTTATATCCCATATATTTGGATGTGCTAAGGAACCACAACACCACCTGCAGTTCTTGCTTCTAAATCTTGACAGCAATTTCCAACAGCAATTATTGTCTGTAGCACCACCTACATCTCATTCATCACAGATTCATCATTGCATTCTCAGTACCACCCTTTATCTGCATCAATTCTTGCTCTAGCTCCATCTAAACTGCAGCTGCACCTGCAACACCAGGACATCACCACTGCTTGAACCAACTTCAATTGCTTCAATCGTAACAGCCTCATCTCTTAACTCCGATTCTTTGAATAAACCAACCATCATCTTCAATTGTACCTTCTTAGCTTCAGTACCATCTGCCAGATCCATTAGTCATAGTAGCAGCTCCAACTGCAGTTGCAGAGCTTACACAACAAAACCAACTGCAACCTGACATCACCTACCAGACCACCGTCTCAGTTTCTGCTTCAAACCTCAACACATCCTTTCACCAACCAACAACCCATGTACTATCAGTTATGTTCCAGTTGTTCTAAACAATTTGTTCTCAGTTGTTTTATGAATTGGATTTTCCTTTTTGTTATGTTGTTTTTTTGTAAGACTGTCTGCTACAGGTTCTACTTTCTTTCTCCTTTTTTATGTGGAAATTGTGCTGGTTTGGATCTATATTTGGAGATAACTTGTTCTAGTTGCTCCCAGATTTCGAGCCAACTTGTGCAAGTTGCTTCCACCTTTGCAACCAACTTGAAGCAAGTTGCTTTCAGTTTCGAAGCCAACTTTAACAAGTTGCCTCTAGGAAAAAAAAAATCGGGAAGGTCAGTTTGTATTCTTTGCTATGTACATCTTCAACCATAGAACCATCCTGTATAATGTTTACATCTTAAATATTCATTGAACAATAATAAGCTAAAAAATATATAAAGAGTGCAGATTTATCTGTTTACATGGTCGTGGTCCTCTTACAATGCCGAATTATTGTCACTTGGAAGTGTTGAAGAAGAAAACCTTGCCGACTAAAAGGGACAAAGATGCTATTGTTCCTGGATATTCTTCACACTATAGTCGGCACGGTCGTGGTCCTCCTACAATGCCGACTAACTGTTAGTCGGCGTGGTTGAAGAAGAAAACCTTACCGACTAAAAGGTTTAAAATTGCTATTGTTCCTGTATGTTCTACACACTATAGTCGGCATTGTATTATATAAATATACTGCCGACTGTACTTTCGTCGGCACGATTACTATTTTTTTTCACCGCCTACTGTTCTGCCATCGGGATTCTTAGAATTTTGTATAATGCCGACTAAAATGAAATTAAATAACTTATAGTAATATGGATCAACCTTGACGACTATGAAGAAATCTTCATTTTATATAAACTAAAACATGTCGACTGTAACATTCTTAGTACATTGAGATGCACTCAACACTTAATTAGAGCATACAAACCTTAAAAACTTAACCCTAACACGTTTGGGACATAGATAGTATCTTTTTCCGGTACACAATTTTTTAGGAGAGGTAATTAGCTTCATCTTACCATCGCAACATGGATCTGTGCATGGTAGAAGGTTGATTTTAGCAACTTCATCTTCATAAGGAGCTAAGCGCTCATCTATCCAATAGAAAAACCCACAGCAGGTGAATTTTTAAGCATACGGTTGATATACATCTCCTACTGCAGCTTTCATTAGAAATAAGAACCCCTTACAACCATCAATGGTGCATTTGCTTCCTTCAAAGGGACAATCATTTGCAAAATGACCACTTAGTGTACAAAGACTACAAATAATTGGTTGTGTTGCACTTGAAACTTCCATTCTTTATGCATGGTTGAAGATGAAGTTGAAAGTGCTTTTATAATAACCACACACTTAATATCTTGATTTTGAAAATTCTATCCGTTGAGCATTCAATGGGTTGTACTTTGTACTTAAAAGTAATATTTTTATACTACTAACATTAACATTTTATAGTACGTCGGCAAGGTCTAGCATTTCAAACCATGCCGACTACATATCCCTGACAACACTGTAATAGAAAGCCTGGGATGGTCGGCAAGGTCGAGCATTTCAAACCATGTCGACTAACTAAAACTCTAATATTGTTTAAACCTGCAGAAAAAAAAAAGTTTCTAAAGCAAGTGAAACTGAAAATTAACATTAGTTTAAGAGTTACTCACAAGTCTAAAACCACAATCTAAGAGTTCAAAACATAATATTGGAAACATAATAACGCAAACATATCAATATAAGAGTTCAAAACATAATATTGGAAACATATTAACGCAAACATATCAAACAAAGTTTCATGGATCATTCTCATTGTTGTTATCTTCCTCCACATCACTAGATTTTTCACCAGCATCAACGCAAACATATCAAACAAAGTTTCATGGATCATTCTCATTGTTGTTATCTTCCTCCACATCACTAGATTTTTCACCAGCATCAACTTTTGCTTTTCCCTTTATTGAACCTATGTAGTCACCAGCCTCATTGTAATAGGGGTTCACTCCAGAAAAGTCATATGCCTTGAAAAAAGTTCTTGGATCAGGTTCTTCTTCTTTCTCCTCTGATGATTTGCATTCAATATAGTTGAGGGGATTGCTAGGACTGTTCATAAACCTTAGAAATTCTTCAGGATCTTTCTTACCCATCAGAAGTAACTTTCTTACAGGGAAATTCTCTTCAGTTTCATCACTAGGATCTTCCAAAGAAGGATAAATCTTTTCAATCCATTCTAATAGCTCTGCTGCATTGTTAAGACAAGGGATATCTTCAATGTTTTCCTCTGGAAACCTAAACAATACACAAAAAATATATATAAAAATTTTACACATTAAAACATGGTTCTGGTCACCTAGTCGGCATGGTCAATAATCTAAACAATGCCGACTAATACTTAGTCTACATGGTTGTATTCATCTACAGTGCCAGCTAATACACAGTCGGTAAGGTCCTATTCATATAAGATGTCGAATATATACAAAATTGAAATCATAAAATCAAGTTTATGTGACATAAAGTCGGCAGGGTACTAATCATATAAGATGCGCTGACTATAAAGCAGATGGCGACTAAATATGAAAGGTCGGCACGTTTGGTTATTGATTACCTTGTCGGCCTTGGTTAATGTTTCACAGTCGCCATTACCAGAATAAAAAGTCGGCAGGATATTCATCCTGAGACCATGCCATCTCTTACAAAATATCAACAGTCGGATTGTCTTAAATTATCGACCTTGCCGACTAAAACACATGAATCATAATTTTTGATAATCTAACCTAATATAACAATCAAACAACACATCAGAATAATGGGTTTGAGTTTAGACATCACTTACAGTCTTCTTTTCGCCGGTAGTGGGTTCTTTTCAACATTCCCAGGGATTGGATTTTCGGGTTTACTGATTTCACTAGTTCCAACTTTGTCTTTACCTTTTTTCTCTAATTTGGATCTATTGATATGACCTGTTGAATCTGTATTGCTACTTGATCGTTTGGAATCAACCATTTTTCAGGAAAATCAAAGTGGACGATTTGCAAAGAGGTTTATGGAAGATGTAGAAGAAGAAGAAGAAGAAGAAGAAGAAGAAGAAGAAGAAGAACAAAAACAAGAAGATAAGATTAACAGTTTTTTAGGTTTTTAATTTTAGGGTTATCTGATTAAGTAATAGGATTAATTAGTTCAAGGGTATTAAAGTAAAAACGCCCATTTTTACCACCCCTTAGCAAGGGCACTAGGTCCATTTAAATTTGGGCATACCCCAATTAATCTGGGTATACCCCAATCTCGCCAGGTTTATTTGACATAATCATTTTTTTTATTACTTGATTATGTGACGGGGTTATTATCCATATTTAGAATCTCATCCCTCATTATATTACTCCTAAACTTAAATCAATGGTGAAGATTGAGATGTTATGTATGCACAAAATCAGACGTAACATGTACTCTTGATAGAAGGGTGGATGGTGAATCTCGTCCCTCATTATGTTTGATTTTCTTGATCATAACTAAAGAAAATAAAACTCAACTTACAAGAATTTTCATCAGCAGCATAATTAAGATGATCCATGTACTCTTGATAGAAGAATGAAATAAGATCTCCATGGTCAGGATACTAATTTGCAGGCTAGAACAGACTCAGTTGGTAAAAGATTTAGAATTTGTAACATCATCTCTTTTTGGAGATTGTTAATCCTACCTAGCTGATGATAGGTGTCTTAAACACCTTGATATTTATCTATTGTTTATGCTTTCTTTGCGAGTTTTCATGTAAATTATGTATTTTACTAGAAATAACCCGTGCCGTAATGGCACGGCATGAGACAAAATAATTTTTAGTCATAATGCATGATTTAAATAAATAGTAGGAAATGTGATAAGACTTATTTTGACCCATGAGAACTTGTAGCTATGAAAATCTTAGATATTTTTCATCCAAATAATTATAAATTAGGTTACACTTGCAATTGATTGATTAAGATAATAATTTCTGATAAAAATGCCAGGTAAATTATTTTATTTTGCCCTAAAATAAATAATTTTTTAGTCGATCCCCAAATATTTGTGGTATTTGTTACTGATTTGTGGTGTATTCAGACCATTATGATGAATCTTCATCGGATGAGCAATTAATGTAATTACATGCTCCCAGAAATTCTTCCTTGGTCGCTGGCACTATCATCATGTGTTCGTTATCCATATACTCTAGTGATTTCATTCCTATATTATCACAGGTTATCTCCATTGCATGGTTTCGGCGAAGCCTCCAATCCATACTCTTATTCTCTTCACGAATCATCAATAGTTTTGCGTACATGTGATGCATGAAGTATGGATTTTCCTTCATTTCCCCATCAAAGGAATATCGATATTCATTCGTCGAGGATCAAGAAAATAAAATAATAGTTTTAGTAGATGCAGAGGAAAAAAGAAACCACCCAAAAAGTCAGGGAGGTTTATGAAAAGTTTGAGGTTTCAGTGTCAGTGTAGCTTTGAAAAGGAAAGCGACTCCAAGATAGATTGTTGTCCCATTTGAAAGGATGCATAGAATGCAAGCTTGCGAGTCTTCATGTCATAGCTAGGTCAATTATATGCTTTAAAGTAGCATAATTTTTTTCACTAAAATTAAGATTAGGCCTATGATTGAAGTAAAAAGTTTTAGTGATTCATTATTTGGATAGATACCAATTGTATGTATTTATTTGTACTTTTCTATATGTTCCAAAAAAAAAAAAAAATGAAAATAAAAATGAAAATGAATTTTTGGTATTTTTAACATAATGTTCTTTGTTCTTTGCAGGTTGATGAAGGACAATTAATTTATTTCAAGGCAAGAATAAGGGTTTTACATGTTGTAACCGCAAATGTTATAATGTTATATTTGTAGGTTGATGAAGGTAGGCTAATTCGACTTAAAAAAATGTGAGTCAATTTTTTATTTTATTTTTTGAATAAAAAATATGATTGTAATAATATGAGTTTACATAGTTGTAGCATTTAATTGGTAAGGATTTTTTTGTTGTCATATTAATTTTTTTTAATTAGTGAGGAGATAATTATGTGAGTTATCAACGCATATATCCATAATTGAAGGAAGTTACAAATGTTACATCCGTCGGATTCAAGAAATAACCTCTGCCATAATGGCACTGCTTTAGTCTGATCGATGACTGGTATAAATATTTTTTTCCCGAATTTTCAATCGTGCTCAATGCGAGATACGTTCTCTATTTTGTTTAAATACTGTCCGTACATACATTGTAAAATTAGTCATTAGCATCATCCAAAAACCAGCCCCCAATCATTTAAGTAATTTTTGTTAAGCGTAATCATTTAAATAATAGCATGTGCATTTATATATCTCACTTAATGCTAAAAAAAATTCACTTCCGATGATATTCACCTTGCCACCGCCAATCCAATTAATGCATACATGATATTCTGATTTCATTAAATGTTTCTTTGAATATTTTGAGTTATGAGGTGACCACTAATTAAAAGTTAATAAATCTGAATTCATAATGAAAGAGGTTACAAAAATGACAACCGTCGGATGTATTTAGCTGAGATGAGACTGGGATGGTCGGATCCAACGTTTGTCTCTCAATATGATATCCGACCGTCCAAGGCTCAAAAACCCCTTCTGTTTTGTATTATACATGTGTGCTTTTGAGTTATTTAGCTACTTTGGAGTCACTCGGAGTGAAAGAAGAAGAAAACGTCTATTTGGAGCGTAAAGGGCAAAAACGTCAATTCACAAGCAAGTGATACTTGGAGCCAGTAAATGTTATGCAGCGAAGGAGGTGAAGAATGAACTGTCAGTTCTCCATAACTGATAGTTGAGCTGAACAGAGAATTAGGCTGTCTGTTATATGAAACTGACAAGCCACATAATCTCAGGTGGCCCTTATCCAGTACATGGGGTGCCTAGATAAATCCTAAATCCACCCATGGGTTATAACCCTAAACCGAAATTCTCTTTATTACCATACCATTTACATGAATTTTAGAGAAACACGGACTGAAAATGGTTGTCCACATGAATGTGTTTGAATTCGATTTCCTGTAATGAAGACTGAGTTGAAAGGGAAAAAAAAAATATGTTGATAGCTGTAGAGTTTGAGATGGGATTCAGTGAAGAACAAATTTGGGTTTTTATTTGATAATGTACAAATTTAACATTGAAATTAAAATCTCCTAACTTTTAACTTTAAGATGTCAAGCCTGACCTTAATTTCAAAGGTCAAATCATAGTCTACTAACAAATAATACAGATATCTAAAAGTGGAAATATACAGACATTATCCTATACAGTGTAAAAATGTTTAGACAAATGGCTAAGTTGGTATGAATCAATCAAGTAATTAACAGTCAGACCACTATGACATGTTTTTAGAAGTCTGCCAAAACCACATTCAGAATTCTTCATTGTCGTCACATTAAATTCATCTTGGATTCAGAAGAAGTTTTATTGATTCTCATATGCAGTATCCAACAGTAGCATTCCACTTGAGAAGCTTTTAGGTATGAGATCATACATAACAACCGATTTTTCCGAGTCAAAAATTGACGGAATTGGTGACAATTGTGCACATATTCAGTTCTAATATGAGGCCTGACGCTTCCATGCCGGCCTTACTGAAAGCATGCACCGGGGTGATCACAGCTTTAAGACCGAGGAATTCAGTGAGATCACAACAAAAGATCAATGACCTCCGTACCTTTACATGAATATACTAGGTGTGTTCAAGTCTCTGATACCGTATGTGTTACATCTCCATTAGTAGCTCAGTTTGCCTGGAATTTAGTCTCTGATGCCCTATGTTAGTAAAGGGATATATAATATTCAAAGACATAAACGTCAGGTAAAATTTCCGATAGACATTGGATATGAATAACCTAGTTCATCTTTAGCAAATATTTCGGAGACAAAAACGACAATGGGTGGTATCTGGCAATATCCATGATCTGGCTACAACTGAGCTCAAGATATGAGTTACTGCGCAAGGTGATCTTCAAACAACGACCAGTGAGTATAAATATATATTGGGGATAAGTAATAGGTTAAAAAGATATATACATCATTGCGCCTATCATTTAAGGTCTACACAATAACTCTAAGTTGCACCCCAATACTGACGTTAAGTATGTTCACAATATGTTAAAGCCACAACTGACATGTACTGCGGTTGCATCACGACATTGAGCCTTCTCATAAATTGATTCATTTCTTCACTAAATTCAATTCAAAGATTTATGGATTGTGCCAAACATTAAATTTCAAAAAAATAAAATAAAATAAAAAACAAACAAACAATAATGAAATTCAAGTTTGAAACTTATGCCTTCAATTCATATATCAATTTAAACTGGTTCCTACAATAAACTACAAATTCATGTGTAACGATAGATGGATTACAGATTTTGAATGCCACAACAGGACGTTATCCTACACACATATATGTATAACCTATGGTTAAACTGATTGCACTTTATTATCGTGAGAACTGTGTAGTTACCCTTGAAAACTCAAATGAGTAACTTAGCTGTCTTTGCAATCACAACATGTTTCTGAAAACCACAACAGTTTGGTTCCGACTGCAATAATTGTTGCACAAGTTACTGTATAAAATGTTTCTTTCCATATTGTGCAACTGAGAAAGTTCAGACTCTGTACATGGCCATCAAGAGAGAAAAGGCACAATCCTCAAGGTAATTAGTTCATGTGGAAGAAAGGAAAAAGCTATGAATTTTCCATTAAAACCGGCAAATACTCAATTCACGAAAACTGAGGAAGAGGAAGGAAAAAAAAGGAAGGGCAAATTAGTCACTTAACTGTGAACCGGTGAAAATCCCTCTTTTCTTTATATTAGTATATTAGTATGAGATTGGTTAAAGATGTAGTTGGATTTTGAAAACAAGTTATTGATTTGATGAATTAGTTTTCTCTTGATATTATCGTTCAATTTGTACTGTTTATAATAATTGTATGATTGATGTATTGCAATATGATCGAATTTTGTTTAGTTAACTCTGGAATTATTTGAACTCGCATCCATATCTATAACTAATTTAGGGTTTATCATCAAGCGATAATCCTTGAATACAAGTAGCATGACATGATTACATATTGTAGTGATATTTTCTTGTAATCATATGTAGAAATTGACCTTTGTTCAAATTGTGCGAGCTCGACTCCTTGCCAGCTGGAAACCCTTTGTTTCAGGAGAGATTGTAAATCGAATCAGAATTTCTCTTTCTAGGGTTTCTTTAAGATATTTCACAATTGAGATGATGAGGAAACTATGAATGAGTAAAAAGCTTCACCAAATACATTCGTCGCATTCCTTAATCAACTTAATTTCATGACTGGGTGATATTTACTACTCGATTAATCAACAAGTTATCGATTTTGATTGGAGTTGTCGAATATAATCAACAAAATCTTCAATGTTGATGAAATTCTCTACTAGTTCTTCAGGCTTCTCGATAGCAAATTCCAACTCCAATGCAAAGTAAAACTCAACCTAAACAATAAATAGTAAAGGAAACGATTAATCCGAAATTTTCTGTTGCTTAATACGAATAATTATTTAAGGAAACGATAAATCATGCTCATTAATTGTGGATATAATGATTTTTTTTTTTTTTTTTAAATACCAATTGAAGTTCATTAGCATGGAAAGAAGAGAGTTCTGTTTTCCCAGTGATGATATTATCATCTGATGTGCCCAACTTTTGCTTCGATACATGAACGACCCTTTCCAGTATCTGCTCAAATAAAACACCCACTTAGAAAATAATTAAGCTAATTTAAGGACCAAAAAGCTCACTGATGACTACCGAGAAATAAAAACTGAAACCATGCATACTGATTCCGCGTTGGAAGCTTGATGGAGGCCAGATATGACGATGAGAACGATCAAAAGTTTTACAACATTCTTCATCATGCCTCACGTTAAAATGAAATCAGGAGATGAGATTCCTCACTTGGTTTCTAGCTAATCAAAACAAAACCACAGAAGAAGAATGAAAATAAACACAAGAAAAGCAAATCAAGTGGCAAATTCTATGGAATACTTTTACGGTTTTACCTTTCAAGTACGGCTAGAGAGATCGGAAAACTTCTTCTTCTTCTTCTTCTTCTAAATGCAAACGAGATTGGGTTGATGAAATCACATCATACATGATGCCGTTTTATTAGTTGGGAACTGAGAACCAACAAAGAGTTGACCCAGTAACTACGGATATATCCCACGAGGGACAATAAATGATATTTGGAGGCTGCAAAAACACGTGAAACTCGAAGCATTGTCTCGAACAGATCCAACTTTGCTGAAAATATCTCTCTTTTGTTTATGCATTTTTGTTTGCAAGTAACACACATCACAATTGAATTTGCCAGGTTCGACGAAGCTAACTGTGAATCTTGTTTTTCAAGAAAAAAAATACGCCAAGGATACGAATACTTTACTTCAAGAATGATAACAGAGCTTGGTCTTAGAAAAGCACAATAAGAGAGCAGTTTGAACTTTGGTCTCAACCAATTTCCGTTTATCATAATACTCGTCCTAATTTCAATGGTATTTTTGTCTTTATAAAAAGGATAGTTTGATTTTATTTGGTGGTTTTATTTTAGCGGATAACTTTTTTAGAGACGGAGGGAGTATCTCTCTGTAATTGGTTGGATTGAAACTTGACAAGAGTTGGTAGGTGTTTAGCTGTACGTAAGGTTGGCCGTTAGAGCAAGGGCTATGAGTAGTCTCCAAATGGAGACTAACTCTTTCATACGAAGGGGGACTAGTTCAATGGAAGAAGTGAATCAATATGGGAAAAATGAAATAGAACACTAAACGGCTAACTATCCCCGTTTATAAAAATAAGTTCAAAAATTTATAATAAAATAATAATGGAGGGAAAAATTCAATATTTAGAAAAATGAATTTAAACACACAAGGGGGACAGTCCCCCGTGAGATAGTAAAAAACAATCTAGGCATGGGACTGTCCCCCGTCCAATGTAAAAAAAATTGATACACGGGAGACTGTCCCCCTCAAATGGGTGACAGTCCCCCGTCTAGTGTTACATTACCAACCACTCGTTCGCATGAACGAGTGTATGAATGAGTTGAGGGTGGAAGTGGGGTAAAAACTACCGGTAGCAGCCTCTAATTAGAGCAAATCGGTAGTTCTCTACTTCAAATGAAGGAGTGATACTACCCATAGCCCTTGCTCTTTGAAAGATGAAAATAAATCAGATATAAGAGAGTAATAAGCAGATAAGTTAACATTGTAAATGGGCCTAACAATAATTATAAGGTCCGTTTTTGTGATTGGGCACATTATAAAAGTGGGTCGTGTATACTGCTTATGTTGTCAACTAGGAGAACTTGTTTTGGTCGAATTAGTTATCGTATCGGTTCAAGTTTGAGTATGATTAGAGGTACTTTGTATTGTCGTTTTGGATTGTGATTTGAGGTAGGCGCAACACCAACTCTTAAATTTGTTTTGGTTAAATGTTTTAAAAATTATTGATTCATTCGTGATTTTGGTGTGATTACTGTTGTGAGCATGATCTTTAAAAATATTTTTGACAGGATACAAGATATTCTTGGTAACGGATTTGATTCCCTAGACTCATGTGGGTCTCCCTGGGGCTAGTGGTTAATCGATTCGATTCCTTTTGTTGATATTAGCTTCCTGGGACGAGCGATTGATTGTTTGATTCTTTTTATTGATGTTGGCTTCCTGGGGCGAGCGGTTAAAATTGATTTTTTGATTATATTGTTGTTGCAATATGGATAACACGATGTGAGATATACAAGCTGTGGTTAAAATCATGATAGTTTTAACAAACGAGTTGAAAAAAAATGTTTTATTGCTTCTTTGCCTACTAAGTGTCAAAACTCACATCGTATTATGACAAAAATTCCATATTTAATGCATGACAAGGAGTTGATCAATGTGGATCCTAAAGAATAATTTTAAATGTCTAAAGTTATCATTTATGTCTAAAATTCTATTTTAAGATGTAATTAATCTTAGTTTCAAAGCTGTAAAATATTGTATGATATATGTTGAGTTGACTGTTTATCATTTTAAATTACTAATAGGTTTTGGTATGATTCTCTTTGTAATAAATGTAAAACATCTTTAAGAAACATTTGGTGAAAATTGTAGAATTTTCTGAATAATATACCGTTCACTATAGTTCGGACCTTGTAGCTACAAAGAAAAAAACATGTTATGGCCAAGAGAAGACCTAGGGAGAGGGAGACTATTGTTAATGAGGTCAAAAGACCAATATGTCAACGGGGTTTTCAACATAATTGGTTTAAAAGCCACTTTTTTTTTTTTTGATAGGCTAAAGCCGGATTCAGGTCCCTACCCAAATCCAGTTAGTTGGACTAGCCCCACTGCTACACCCAACCCCATCAAACCCCTTTATACAACTAAATTAAATACAAACCTCTATGGTGGGGATCGAACTCCTGACTTCCTCCTTACTAGAGTTGATGGGATACCACTAAACTATGCCCTTGGAGCCAAGCCACTCATTTAGAGGTCTAATTAATACCGAATTGGGAAGCTGTAATGTTCTGAAAGTAGTAGTATGAACAAATAACTGAAATGGGCTCGAGCCTTGGGCTTAAGTTATATTTACTTTTTTTTTCTTCTTTTTCTTAGAGTAAACATTATAAATACTTAGCTAACATTTGACCACAATTAATATCTCTGGCCGAACCTTTAGCTATGAGAAAAAACACATCATTTAAATTAAGTTCTTTATTATTTGGCTATATATGGCCAAAATTTAAAACGGGCCGACATAAGAAGTACATACAACTGACGTGGTCAGATCTGGAAGGTACATCTTTCGGATACCAAGTGTCCAACCAGAGTGAATACTAAATTTTCGGTAGCAAGTGCGTTGACTAACTGCCACTTTACAACATTGTTAATGGGTAAAAACAATTTGCTGGTTTCTGAGGAAAACGGGAGAGTTGTGCATAAGGAGGATTTTCAATTAAGCAAATTACCTATACCTTTAATAGATGTACTACACGAGAGTACTTTGAATTTGAGAGATCAATCTGCAGGACTCCGGCCTAAACCAAGACAATGGTCGTTCCAGAGTCAATTCGGTCACAAAGACGGATGAAGGTCGACCTGTAAAAGGGAAGCTGAGAATGTGTGAGGTCAATGATAATTGATGGATTGTGGATGTGTTGAATTCTCCGTGTTGGAGGTTTCTGAGTTTTTGATAATGATAGACTGTCGATTACGGTAAGTTATGATCAGATTGATAGAGTTCTGTTTAGTTAAGCTTGACTGAGTTAAGTTATCCAATCCTAGGTTGTTGAACCTATTTATTGCACAAATAGTAACACATTGATCTCCAGTGTGACGGTTGAAGAGGAGTGGAAGAATTGGGAAGTGGTAAATCACGTGGTTGAACCAGTTCTACATTACGTGGGAGACTTGGTTGATTGTCCATCCACTACTTCACTTACTCACTTTCTCATCGTGGATGGACTGTCACATCACTTTCTCATCGTGGATGTACTGTCATAGAAGCCTACCACTCTTTGTAAACTCCAATAGCTGTTGCATATTACTGTCAAAACTAAACTCTTTACTCTATCTGAAGTCACAAGTATCTTTATTCTTCTTCAATAACTATATATCGTTACAACTGTCTTGGCGATAATAAGTAACACTTAGAAAATCACCCATAACTCCTAGTTTAATAGAAAAATATGGAACCCCAACAGATGGTAATGGAAGTTCACTAAAAATTCCCTCGGTCAAATGGAAAGCAAGAATGGTTTCTCTGTGTTTAGTTTCCCAATGAAGAGTTCCATTTGCAGACACACCATGTTGTCTATCGCGTTTCCTATTCATGTTGTTGATCTTTCCCACATTTCTCCATCCCTTGACACTCCCAAGAGTATATGCTTGAGCAGTTCCAACATTTGGGTTTGTCGAGTCGAAACAGCTTCTAACAACCTTGTACTCATTGGTTGAAGAATTAAAACCAAATCCAGTCCACAAGTACACTCCTTCAGTATCTGGAAGGGTAATATATTCTCTGGTGACTGGATTACAGTTATAAGCAGGTCCAGAATGATGTTTATTTGACATACCCATATACCGCGAATCAAAGCAAATTAAACCATTATATGAACCAAAAAAAGACCAATCATTAAATGGGAGACTCAAATTCATCCTTGTTTCCTTAGACCGGGTCTTATGGAGATGCCCAACCTCTTCCCAAATGCCTTTACACATCAGCATGGGAAGAGCCTAGACCTGGCGGTAATTCCCTATTTTTTCTGTGGACGGACAATGGATATCCGTTCTTGATAGAGAAAACGGATAATCATTCTCCGTATTGATGATAATCAATTTGACCAGTCAACAATAGTTGACCCAGATAAATTTCTCTCTATAGTATATATATGAACCAGTCCGGGACTAAGAGTTCCATTAATAAAAACCATCTCATCAAGAGTTTTACTGAGACATATCCCAATTATAATCCTTCTAATTAGATCAACAATTGAATATTCAACAGCAAAACAAAGAACCCTAGAAAAGAAATCCACAAAAAGCATAAAACAGACATAAAGCTTCATATCAATCAACTTAACTAATGAATTGATGATGATTATCATCATATTTGCAGAGATGGATTACTTCCAGTTTACAGAGTAAGGTTATTAAATTAGTTTTGTATTCATAGGGTTACAAAACAATCAAGGAATCGATTTGGTTGGTTACAGTTCATCAACTATGGTGACATTAGCTGCTTGCCCTAGAAGTTCACGGTCTTCATTAGCACCCGTTTTATTGGCTGCGAATGGAACAATTTCGTTAATGCAAGGAGGTACCGTATCGGGTGATATTTACTGCTTAAATCATCGTATTTTCACCATTTGATAGATTGCTTCTTTTCTTATTCGGAGGCTGTGTGATAAAGATAATTTCCATTTTGAATACACACGGAGATAAATAGGTGTTCTTGCTTGCAGAAGATAACGTTCATCTTGAAATGGAAATGTAGTTATTTGGTTTTATAAAAGGTCAAACAACGGATGATGGTGAACCGTTTTTCCTGAAAACGGGTAATGATCGGCCGGTTTCAATGAGTAGAACGGTTAATGGCTAGCCGTTTTCACCTTTTTTAGGGACTTTAGGTGACGGTTTTTTCTTTTGGGAAGACCTTGGGCATCTCCATAAGACCCAGTCTTAATAAACAGTGTCTCATGTGAATCCTCGTCATGCTCAATGTAATAAATTTTCAATCCTTGATCATAACTAAAGAAAATGAAACCCAACTTACCAGAATCATCATCAGCAGCAGCAGAATTAAGATGATCCAAGTACTCTTGGTAGAAGGATGGATGACGAATACCATCTCTCCATGATCTGCACACCAATTTGGAGATTATAACGGATTCGGCTGGTAATCTACTTAGAATTTGTAACATCATCTCTTTTGGGAGATCGTTTAACTTAAACCTCCTCATCGTGAAGCACAATTTCTTTTTTTTTAGGGTTCGTTTTAGGAGCAAAAAAAATCAGAAATGGGGTTTGATTTCGGGAGACTAACTATAGGAGTGATTTTAATAGTCAAAGAAAAAT
The DNA here is from genome assembly GCA_023531105.1 of Papaver atlanticum. Taxonomy (NCBI): domain Eukaryota; kingdom Viridiplantae; phylum Streptophyta; class Magnoliopsida; order Ranunculales; family Papaveraceae; genus Papaver; species Papaver atlanticum. The sequence goes on along the minus strand of JAJJMB010008687.1, from coordinate 1,010,751 downwards.
GGGTAAAAGACGACTCTGTACAAAGAATTCAGTTAATTGCGGGTTTTTTTCCCGATCTTTCTCTCTTTTTCTTTTGGCTCTGCATAACCGTTTTTCCTAAACAGTTATCCTAATTTTTCTCTAACCTATTTTTTCTTCATCATCTTCCTGTTTAATCTAGATTTACTCGGGTTTGGATCTTAGATTCACCGAGTAAATCTAGGAAATAGTAGTCTATTGTTTTATTTTTCAATAAAAAATATTTTGTTCTTGCAATATTTAGGTTTTAGGTTTTAGATTTCTGTTTTTCTTGTTTTAGTTTCAATAAATTTATCAATGGTTACTACATGCCATTTGTTATTTCATTACGCTTATATAGCGGTTTCTTATTGTCACTGGGGCTTTCTAATGAGATTCTATGAAATAATCAATATATGGATTTGTTTCAGTAAAGTTTTTCTTCAAATATAGTCTGTACAATCTCATCAATCCAGGCTAGTGGAAGGAAGAACAGAGAAAATATGTTATGTTGGACGAAATCTGATTTTGTTGTTCGTGTGGAAGATTATTCAGGATTTTCCGTTACAAAAATTCGAATATCAGACTGATTTTGATACAACTTCTTCTCTGATGGACGAGACAAAGGTATGTGATTTTGAAATTAAATTGAAGAAAAATCTTAATCTTACAAATGTGATAATTGAGGAGTATGCAATAAATGGGCAACAAGCCGATTTGGGGAACGATGAAGTTATTCTTTGGAGCATCTTCTTTCTCACTTGTAGGATCAAGACCCATGTTAGTCTCTTCCATATTATTTAGTTTTATGTAATCTCAACAAATGTAAATCACATTGCATGCTTGTTGTGTCAATATGCAATGTATAATGATGAAACAAGAGGGTGTATTTATGTAACACCTCTTCTATGTAATCCTTCAAACCTCAACTTGAATGAGGTAGTCAAATAAATAAAGGGAAATTTATTGGTTGGTCCTAGGCCCATATAGTTATTTATGGTAGGGTCCAACAAGATTTTATCTTTATCCTAAGGTCCAAAGTTTTTTGAAACAAGGAAATGACTATTATACCCTACTACTAAATACGTGTGAAATAACAGATTTCACGGTATTCAATATATGTACTGCTGATTTATAATCTAAAAAACAATGGCATGTCAAAAACAAGTAATGAGTCTATGAAAGCAGAACCAAAACACTTATATTTCAGTTTTCCGTATATATGTACTTGTGGATCAAACAAAAAAAAGTGATAAAAGTATAAACAATAACAAAACCAAAGCAGTATGTTTCAGTATTCTATATATGTACTGCTGATTCATAGTCTAAAAATCAATTGCATGTCAAAAACAAGTAATGAATCTATGAAAATACAAAACTGAAACACTTTTAATTCAGTATTCCATATATGTACTTTTGGATTATACAAAAAAAAGTGATAAAACTATAAAAGGAAAAAAAAAGTAATAGACTTCTATCCCATTTCTCGTTCAATTTCCCATACAAACACCACCTGCAAAAAAAAAAAAGGGTTCAACATTTATTAGGATGTAACATACGGAAATCGATTTCAGAGAAACCAAAACCAAATCAAAGCAGTATTTTTCTGTATGACATATATTTACTACTAATTCATAATCTAAAAATCAACCGTATGTCAAAAACAAGTGATGAATCTATGTAAAAGAAGGATTGAAACACTTTTATTTCAGTATTCCATATATGTACTTCTGAATAAAAAAAAAGATAAGATAAAATTATACAAAATAACAAAATCAAAGAAATATTTTTCAGTATGCCATATATGTACCGCTGATTCATAATCTAAAGATCAATTTCATGTCAAAAATAAGTAATGAATCTATGAGTAAATAGAGTTGCACACTTTTATTTCAGTATTCCATATATGTTCTTCTGGTTCAAACAAAAAAAGTGATAAAACTATAAAATAAATAAAAAAATCAATCCAATATTCTTCGGTATGCCATATATGTACTGCAGTATTTTTCAGTATGCAATATATGTACTTCTGAAACTCTTGTATTTCAGTATTCCATATATGTACTTCTGGATAAAACAAAAAAAAATGCAATAAAACTATAAAAATTAACAAAAAATTTCTGTATGCCATCTATGTACCGCAGTATTTTTCAGTATGCCATATATGTACTTCTGAGACACTTTTATTTCAGTATTCCATATATGTGCTTCTGGATCAAACAAAAAAAGAGAAAAAACTATAAATAATAACAAAAGAAAAAACAATATTTTCCAGTATGACGTATATGTACTTCTGAAAAGCTATTATTTCAGTATTTCATATATGTACTCCTGGATCAAACAATAAAAGTGATAAAACTATACACACAACAAAACAACAAATCAAAGCAGTAATGAATGTATATATGAAAAATTAGAATCCGAACACTTTTATTTCAGTATTTCATATATGTACTTCTGAATCAAATAAAAAAAGTGATAACACTAAAAAAACTAACAAAATCATTTTTTTTCCCAGTATGTCATGTATGTACTGCTCATTCATAATCTAAAAATCTGTTGCATGTCAAAAATAATTAACGAATCTATGCAAAAACAGAATCGAGACACTTTTATTTATATATTCAGTATATGTAATTTCTGAATCAAATAAAAAAAGTTTGTAAAGCTAGGTTTCTGTAAGTATTGTAGATACATACTGTTTGTTCATACACAAAAACAAACTGAAACCAATCTAAAACCAACAAAACGAAACTTATATAATTAAATCTAGTGACGAAATGAACAAAAAACGTGATTATTCATCTAGATCTAAACTATTTTCATAGAAATAAAATAAACAATTGAATCCAGCATAGAGATCAAAAACATAATCACATCCATAAAACGATTAGATATTAGAAAACCCTAAAATAAATATTACTAGAAGAAAATTATTCAGTACACCACATATGTACTGTTGATTCATAATCTAAAGATTAGTAACATGTCAAAAACAAGATAACATCATGAAATCGAACTACCAAAAACGAAATAAGAAGATGAAAAATCATGAAATCGATCAGATCTTCATGATTCAGTTGAAAAACAAAAAAAAAAAAATGGAGAGAAGATTACGTACGCATAATAGGAGAGAAGATTACCTGCAAACCACGAAACGTAAGATGAATTGGAGAGAAGATTTCATAAACGGTAGCAGCAGAGAAGAGGAGAGGGAGACAGAAAAACGGATCTGAGAAATGCATGAAAACAAAAATGAAAATAACTAGGTTATATTTGTGTTACAGTAGAAGGCTATTTCGGGAATTCTGAAAATACACTCAATAGGTTCCGCACGTGTATAGGACCAGAGATTATTTATTTGGGTCCAAAAACTTTGTTTCTTTAAAACTATGGACCTCCGATTTAAGCTTCTTAATGGGTGGACCTACCACTAACCAAGCCCATTATATTAGTACCTATTGGTAATTGTGGAAATTGAATTATTGTCCCTCATTCTGATGGGCCTTCAAAAATATCCCTAAGCCTCTTTATAAATATCTCTGATGACATAATTGAAATTTTCCTTAAAAACTTAATTTCAGTAATCCCATATTTAACCTTCCATTCTTCTTCGCTTCTAAAAACAAATCTCAGAAATAGTTGGATGCCGCAACCATCTCCATTGATGCTTAGACGAAAACTACACCAGCACCATCCTTGTCACTTCCACTACCACCTCCATCTTTATCGCCACCACAACAACCAGTAGCACCACCTCCGCCTCTAGTATCAACAAATTTAACACGTTTTTGTGTTTGTTTTTCAACTTTATATAAAATTTAAAATCAGATTCAAACACATCGAGAACAAATTTTGGGTTACGATTATTGATCGAGATCTGATTTTGGGTTACGATTTCAGATACTTTTAGAGTAAAACTTCTTTGATTTATTGAATAGAGAAGTAATAATGATGATGGTGGTGGTGGTTCTGGTGGTGACGACTGTGGAGGAGGTATCATCTAAATCTATTTTATGTTTTTGTTTGGAGATTTAGGGTTAAATCTGATACTTTTTTTCTACCTTAATTCTCTTATTTAAGTTTCTGCTAGTGCTAATGTAAATGGTGATACATACCATTAATTCTCTTATTATCTAAATCTTATTTTGTTTACCAAATTCATTAGTGATGGTGGTGATGGCGGTGGTGTGTGCTGGTAATAGATTCAGTGGGGTTGGTGATGTTTTTGGGGTTGGTGGTGTTTTTTTAATAAATATTGGTGTTTTTGGATGTTTGTGGTGATGTTGGTGGTGGAGTTTGAGTGTGATTGTGGTGGAGATTGGGTGTGATTTTGGTTGCATTTGTTGATGGTGTTCCAGGTATAGCAATTGTCCTTTCAGTAAACCTACTTCAATTTTTACGGGATCAACTATCAACTTGACCAAATTTTTTATGGGATCAACTACGGTTGTCCATTTATGGGATCAACTCCTGTTGTTGACCCAATTTTTTATGAGATCAACTACTGTTGTTGATCCTTTCAACTCCTATTGTTGACAATATTTTCCTTGGATAAGTATAATCATGCTTGTAGTTTAAATCATGTAAATTCCTTCCAATGTTGAACTTGTGGTGCAATGGTAGCATGACTGACTCCATGTCAGATGATGCGTGTTCGACTCACGCCAAGTTCACTCCATTTACATGGATCAACTTTCATTGTTGATCCAATTTAGGGGATCAACTACCATTGTTGATCACCTAAATTGGATAAACTTCTACTGTTGATCCTTTTTTTTTTTGGATCAACTACCATTGTTGATCCCCTAAATTGGATCAACTTCTACTGTTGGTTCTATTTTTATTTGGATCAACTATTATTGTTGATACAAAAATATATGAACCAATGGTGGTGCCGGCGGACTAGTAATGGTGGCGGCGACGGACTAGTGGTGGTGGAGGACTGGTGGTGGTGTAATGGTGGTGGTGGTGGCGGTTGGTAGGTGGTGGTCGTTGAATGGTAGTTGAATGTTGGTGGTGAAGTGGTAGAGGAAGAAATTTGTTCCATTTTAAAATAAAGAAAAATATTATATGGGTGAGGGTATTAAGGTAATCTAATTTTAAATGGATAAGGTTATTAAAAAGTATGTATATATTTATTATTGTATAAAGATATATTTATTGGGTTTCAAAAATAAGGACATAAAAAAATAAAAAAATAAAAAAAAATAATTACGGTCAAGGAAAAGGCATCGTCGACAGTGGCCACAGTAACATTCCGACGTGTCGTAAGCAACAAAAGCTGTATGTACAAAGGATTCAGTTTATTATGGTCAAGGATACGGTAAGGTTGACCGTAGCATTGACTGTAGCCAAAGTGCCATTCCAGAAAGTGCCACCACGGATTCACTTTTGTTAAACATTCCGGTGCACATCCCAGAATATGCCACGTGTCGTAAACAAGAAATAAAGTCTTATTCTTAGCTAAGAAGGAATGTTAAATCCAAAAGTCTGAGTCTGAGTGCCATGCAAGCCAAGTGTGTCATTCTGAATTGAAACCCTCTCGTGCAATCAAAATTCAGTTTTTCATCTTTAAAATCAATCGAACATCAGGTATTCGTATTTCTCGACATATTTTGATTCATCAAATCAAATTTTTGTGATCTTAATATTGTTGTCGTTGTTTTGATTTTTTTTTAGATCAGGATTATTTGTAAAGAGGTATGGGCGGTGAAGAAGGAGAGAAGGAAGAATGTTGTTCGACACAACTAATTGACGGAGATGGAGAATTCAATGCGACAGGGCTTGAGAATTTCATGAAAACTGCTAAGGTTTCTGAATGTGGTCTTGCTTATGCTGTTGTTGCAATCATGGGTCCTCAAAGCAGTGGTATGTGCCTAATTCATTCGTTCAATTACAATTTGCATAATTTCGCGTTATTCCAATATGTATGAATCATTAGATAGATTTCTGAGCTTGTTGTGTATCATAAAATGATGAAACTTGTTTTGCGATTGTGATGGCGATTTCTGGATGATTTTCCACAACAATTTACTAAGCTTCTTGTTTTTGTTTCTCACCAGGGAAAAGTACATTATTGAACTATCTATTCCGTACAAATTTCAAGGAGATGGATGCTTTTAAAGGAAGGTAAGTGGTGCATGCTTTGTGTTAGCTGTTCAGAGAATTGCATAATTTATGTCATATTGGTGTTACAGTGCGTTTTTCTGTTCCTTCATTCTTAGTGGAGCCGTCTAATTACAAAGTTGCATAAGCATAACATGAATTTTGAAAGAATGCATAGTCTGTAAGTTGATATCTTACTAGGATTACCACAAGTAAAACATTTGTGCTGGATTTGAAGCCAGATGTGGCCTTAGGTCTTTTGAAGGCTTCCTCAACCTATTCGAAAAAGGTTCTACATGAGTGCATTAGTTTGTTTCTTGTTATTCGAATGGAATTGAACATGATTAGAAACATTTGACGGGATATTGTTCTATTGCAGGAGTCAAACTACCAAGGGAATTTGGATAGCAAAGTGTGTAGGTATTGAGCCTTGCACGATTGCCATGGATTTGGAGGGTACTGATGGCAGAGAAAGAGGGGAGGTGATGTCTCTCATTTGTATTTCATTCTTTTAAGTAAATGCCTCATGGTTCGACCTTGTAGGATAATTGTCGACAAGTTTTTATGCTGATTGTATCCAACTGCTTGTTATACTCAGGATGATACAGCATTTGAGAAACAAAGTGCTCTTTTTGCTTTGGCGATTTCAGACATTGTATTGATAAACATGTAAGTTGCAAGTTAAGCGTCTTGTGTATGCTTCGGGAATGTAGTCCTCTAGTTGCTCCATCTAGTCGAATTGGTTTCTTGGATTGACGTTGACTATTATACTTGGTTCTTTCAGGTGGTGTCATGATATCGGTAGGGAGCAGGCCGCCAACAAACCTCTTCTAAAAACAGTTTTTCAGGTACCTCTGCCTTAACCTCAGTCAGGATTTTATCTAGAAGTAGGATTCACTCGGTGCAATTGGAAGATTTATGTGTGGTTCACACAGATTGGCCAGGGTTAACAATTGGCTTTCGGTTTTGTGTAGGTTATGATGCGTTTGTTTAGTCCTCGCAAGACAACTTTGCTCCTAGTCATTCGTGATAAAACAAAGGTATTTTTGTCTAGAAGTAATTGTTGCGCTTTCCATGTGGACACATTATGGTTTGCTTGGATAACTGATACTGCTTGACATTGTCCTTGTAGACTCCAATGGAGCATTTGGAACCGGTTTTAAGAGAGGATATTCAGAAGGTAGTTTTTTCTGTACTGTTCTACATTGCTCTTAAAGTTCTATCATTACTGATAAGTATGGTGTATGACCAAACCTTTTATGGTTTCTGCAGATATGGGATGGTGTTCCCAAGCCCGAGGCGCACAAGGATACTCCTCTCAGTGAGTTTTTTAATGTGAGTTCCATGTTAAACCTTGAAATCTTACAATTTCAGAAACCTATTGCTCTTATATGTCTGGATTTACGGAGAAAAATAACTTTTATGTAAATTGGCTCATAATCGCTCTCTTTGGCTAAAGTTGGAGGTCACAGCATTATCTAGTTATGAGGAAAAGGAGGAGCAGTTCAAAGAACAGGTACTTGATACTATGCTCTGAACAAATTATTGTCACGACCTTCCCATTTGCATCACCCAAGTCTTTCAAGTCATCTTCTTTGTTTATACAGGTTGAGCAGTTAAGAAAGAGATTCATCCACTCTGTTGCTCCAGGAGGGCTTGCTGGTGATAGAACGGGTGTTGTCCCTGCTTCAGGATTTAGTTTTAGCGCACAGCAGATATGGAAAGTTATCCGAGACAATAAGGACCTTGACCTTCCTGCTCATAAGGTCTTTAAACTGTTCTGCAGGGAATCAATTTTTTTTATTTTTTTTTGGTTTTAAATTCTGTTTCATATTTTTCCTTTTTTCTGTTTAGGTAATGGTTGCAACATTTCGATGTGAAGAGATTGCCAATGAAAAGCTCAGTCACTTGACCTCAGATGAGGTATCCATCTAGCTACACTTTCAAATTCCTAGATTGTTATAGTAGGGTTACTTCGAATGATTGTTCTGTGCATGATCCAATTTTATTGATGCGACCAGGGTTGGTTGGGACTGGATGAAGCGGTTCAAGCTGGCATTGTGTCAGGCTTTGGAAAAAAACTCAGCTCTATCTTAGATACATATCTTTCCCAGTAAGGCCATATCTGATTGCATTGTCAGGTTTATATGTTATTCCTCTTAATCACTTAGGGTTGGTCGTTATTTGATTTCTTGCTTAATTATGTTTTTCTCTGCAGATATGATTCGGAGGCCATCTACTTTGACGAAAGTGTAAGGAACTCAAAGCGACAGGATCTGGAATCGAAGGCATTGCATGTAAGCATAGACCTTCCAGATTTTGAATATCCTGATTTTCTCATTGTTTTCAGACTCTGCACTTGATATGCGTCAGTTAATTCTTCTCACATACCCTAACCGATCAAAAAATAAGTAATCTTCCCACCTACCCGTCATTTTGCTTGTTCTGTTCTGCAGTTTGTGCACCCTGCTTACCTGACTCTGTTGGGACATCTACGAGCCAAATGTCTTGATAATTTTGGCAAAGCACTAGAACAGTCACTCAAAAGGGGAGAAGGGTTTGCTGCCTCTGTCCGCAGTTGTGTTGAGTCTTCTATGCTCGAGTTTGATCAAGGGTGTGCAGGTAAAGCTTAAATCTTTTAGCTTTCCAGAGATCTTGTATATCATTTGATTTAGCTATTCAGCCTTTCTTTAGTAAAATCCCGGGAAAAAAATATATAAACCGTTACAATCTAAAGCCAATGCGCTTATTTGTCTATCTATTCATCTATTGATTTATGTTCTTCTAGATGCTTCTGTAAAGCAAGCAGACTGGGATGCTTCGAAAGTCAGTGTGAAGCTACGCCGTGATATTGAAGAACAAGCAGTATCTGTTCGCAGTGCAAAGTTCTCAGAATTGATTACCAACTATGAGGTTTATCTATTGTTTCCTTGATCTGTTTTATTTTCTTGATTTTAATTAGTTGCCATGAATAATCAAAAAAATAGTTATATTTAACGGAATTATGTTTGTAACTTGCAGAATCAACTTACGAAAGCACTTGCTGAACCAGTAGAATATCTGTTTGAATCTGCTGGAGGCGACACCTGGGCACTGATAAGAAATCTTGTTCAACGTGAGACGGGGATTGCTCTATCTAAGCTTACCACTGCTCTTAATGGTTTCGAGTTAGACCAAGAAACATTCGATAAAATGGTTCAGAATCTACGGGATTTTACAAATAACGTGGTGGAGAAAAAAGCAAGAGAAGAAGCTGGGAAGGTTTTGATTCATATGAAGGATAGGTAACCATTGTAACTCTCTGGAACTTCCATTTCCTCTTTTCTCTACATATATAACATTACAACTCTCTCGAAACAAATTCAGGTTCTCAAGTCTCTTTAGTCATGACAAGGATTCGATTCCAAGGGTTTGGACCGGAAAGGAAAACATTAGAAAAATAACGATGAATGCCTTGACCGCGGTAATCTTTAACACCAGAAACTGTCTTGTTTAGGATACCTGTGGGTATGTTACTAAATCCTGTCATCATTGTGCTGTAGTCCCTCAAGCTTTTATCTGTGATTTCTGCGATTCGCTTGGATGAGAAACCAGATAGAATCGAGAATCTACTCTACTCTTCTCTTATAGATGGAAAAGTCACTCCCGTCGACCCACTTGCTACAAGCTCTTGGGATGAGGTCAGCTACTGTTAAACTAGTAGTTACTGCCATCCATAAATAAATGTTGTCACGTCTATTCTTATTTTTGATGTTAATGCGGATCAGATTCCAGAAAAAGATACACTTCTCACACCAGTCCAGTGTAAGTCATTATGGAGACAGTTCAAAGCAGAGACGGAATACATCGTTGCTCAGGCTGTTTCTGCACAGGTACATTTGATTGACTTGTCTATGTTATGGACAGATATAACTTTTGCAACATTTTTACTTACCTATCTCATGGTGCTAAAATTTTCTTCTTCAGGAAGCTCATAGGCGTAGTAGTAACAACTGGATACCTCCTCCATGGGCAATTCTTGCGATGATTATTCTTGGGTTCAATGAAATCATGCTCCTTTTGAAGTAATCTTCCATTTCCATTTCACATTGAGTCGGGATTTTCTCAACCATAATTGAAATATTTGTTTCTTTCAAAACCGAACTTAGTTTCTGTAGGGGTCACTTTCATTTTTTTTTTATAGCTAGTTTCTTTTGTAATGAACATTATTTTCTTCTATTGGTGAAACAGGAATCCTCTCTACATCCTTCTTTCCTTTGTTGTATATTTAGTAGGAAAAGCTCTATGGCTGCAACTAGATATTGGAGAGTTTTGCAATAGCCCGGTGAGTACACGATCTTTCAGATGTTAATCAAATTCTCTTCATCTTAATCTACTCATTGTTGCACCACACAAATGAGGCGCTAAAAGCATCATTTTCTGTTGCAATTGCAGGTATCTGCATTGGTTTCTGTTGCCTCGAGGTCTCTTCCCAGCATGATGGAAACTATGCAGAGATTTTCCGCAGGAGAAGAACAAGTGCATCAACATACGGGGCCTCCGGCACCATCCAATTCGCTGCAGGGTTCTCAAAGTTTCAGCAACCAGTCAAATCTCACGACAAGTGCAGTTCCTGCGGATTCATCGTCGTTCGCTGAATCCAACAGCTTAAGATCTGAGAGTAGTAACGAGCGCTCAAAATCTGCACTCTCATCATCTGCAAGCAGCATTGAGTGCTCAAGTTCTACTGTTACACAAAGGCAAGCTGCCAATGTTGAAGCTGACCATATGTGACTATTCCAACTTCAGTATAACAAATAAGCGGCCAAGCAGTATCCTGCCTCATGGATATCATGTTCAATGGCATAATTCGACTGATGAGGCCAATTTTTAACAAAACAGATGATTTTGTAGAATGTTACAAGCGAACACGACATTTTATTATCTTCTCCAGTTAGATTGAAAGGTACTGTTTGTCCTATCATCCAACTGACGTCCAGTTTTTGTTCTTCAATTGTACATAATTTCGAAATGCTGGTGTACGGTGTGCGTGCGGATTTTGATATCCAAAGTTTATGCAGTGCCTACATGGAAGCTCTAATTCTAGAAATTGATGGACCATTTCAAGGTTAACTAGATTTGTGCCCGTGCTACGCACCGGGCATATTTTTTTTTAAACTTGGTGTGCGCGGGGACCACCCGGTGGCAATGGATTTTTGATTTGGTGTGTGCGGGGCTTCCCCTCCCCGTGACGATGTATTTTCGATTTGGTGTGCGAGGGGCTTCGCCCCGCCCCGTGGCAATGTAGTTTTTATTTGGTGTAGCGGGGAAAATACATTAAATAGGTGGAGAATATGTGCAGATTTTATTTATTTTTTCCGTTTAACTAAGTGTGCGCGGGGCCCCGCCCCGCCCCATGGTAATGCATTTTTGATGTAGTGTGCGCGGGCTTCACCCCGCCCCATGGCGATGCATTTTAGATTTGGTGAGCACGGGGCTTTGCCCCGCCCGTGTCGATGTATTTTTGATTTGAAGGGCCAAGCCGCGGAGGTAGGTCCTAGTTAATAGGTGATGATATCAGTGACCTGAGTTCGAAACTCGCTAGCATTAAATTCTTTATCAATCAAAAATAAATAAATCTGTTTGCTGAAGGGCCAAGCCGCGGAAATAGGTCCTAGTTAATAGGGTAGGAGACAAATTGCGGGAACAATCGAATACGAGCGAGGCGGATTTGGTTAGCGCTGTACTGGCTTGAGCCAGGTCTGTACCGCCACATGCCAGCTTATCTAAGCTGGTTGATAATGTGTGCACCTAAATTTGATTTCTACTTGAAGTTTGAAAAAAACTGACGAGGGTAAACAATAATATCATTTTAGCCTAAAAATAGGTCAAATTGAAAAAGTGAAAGTATCTCTTTTCCAGAAACGGAGGGAGTATTATTCATTATCATCATGTAATGTAGTATCTGTCGCATGCGCCAAGAAACAATCACAAGTTGTCACCGGTTTCACGCTATAAAATGGATGTCACCGGGTTATGGAATCGACCCAAAAACTCCTATCAAGTTATAGTTTTAATCATCGGTTCATATTGCAATATTCTAATCATGGCAAAACCAGCCGCGTCTCTACTTTTTCTTGGTTTCTGTCTGGTTTTGGTTATGTCCATGAGTTCTCTACTCTTCACGGGTTATGGATAACTCTCGTGAAGAGTGTCCTGTCGAGCATTCCAATTTATATGCTCTCTCTATTTATCGCTCCTCCCAAGGTCATTAAAGCAATTGAACAAGTTATCAGAGATTTCCTATGGGATTCTTCAGATACTAAAAAGGGTTACCACTATGTGGGTTGGAAGACTTGTCGTAAGCCTTTGAAAGCTGGGGATTGGGTATCAAATCAGTCAAGAGCATGAATAAAGCTCTTCTTTCTAAGTGGTGGTGGCGCTTTAACAAAGAGAAAAAGGCCCTTTGGAGAAATGCGATAGTTTCAAAGTATGAGTCGATTCTTTCTGATAGAGAGACGAAAAAACCAAAACCAGGAAACAAGTGTGGAGTTTGGAAGACTATCTTTGCTTATTTGAAGACCTTCAAACAATGTTCGAGACTTAGTTTAGGTGATGGGGCCACTATCAGATTCTGGGAAGACACTTGGGTTGGCGATAAACCATTTAACTTAGCCTTTCCTAACATCTACTCCATCACATATACGAAGAACTGGACAGTGCAAAAATGTGTTGAATATTTACTTAATGGTGGAGCTTGGAACATTGGTATAGACAGAAGATTCTCTCAAGTACAAATAAACGAAGTTTCTTCTCTTCTTGGCTTAATAGAAAACTTATCGGTGGGTTCTGAGCAAGATACTCTCGTGTGGACAGTCGATAAAAGTGGTTCCTTCACAGTGAAATCTGCTTATGCGCGGTTCGAAAAAGAGCATCAATTGGAGCCTAGAAATGTGAGTTTTTGGTCGAGATCCTGGCCTCATAAAATAGGTTTCTTTCTTTGGCAGGTTTATCATCAAAAGCTAGCTACCATGGATGTTCTCTATCGGAAAGGGAAGCTAATAATCAACGGATGCCTTTTGTGCTGTCAAGAAGGAGAATCCACCTCCCATCTTCTTTTCCACTGCACATTTGCAAGAGATATTTGGTTGTATTTTCTATCCTTTGTGAATCTCCAATGGGTTATGCCCAACTGTATTGACACAATCATCTAAGGTTGGAGAGTGAGGAACTTACATTCTGTCGCTAGATCTCTTTGGCAAGTACTACTTGCAGCCATCACTTGGACCACCTGGAATGTTAGAAACGACATCATTTTTAACAACGAGACTGCGACCTTTACCAAAACCACCGACATGGTAAAGACCCAAGCTTTTTTCTGGTGCAGAAACCTGGATTCCTTGGAGGGCATTGGCCTGGACTATATTATGGCTAACTGGGATATGCTATTTGTAACACAGGGTTTGCAATTCTTTGGGTTTAAGTCTGGGATTATTTTTTGGTTGTTTTTCTTAACTTCTTACATTTTCTTGGGCATGGGTTGGCTGTGTTTGTACTTCCTCCCTTCTTAGGGTCTTCTTGTCCCTTTGTTCCCTGCTTTCTTTTGTAAGCTTCCTTATTGAAATTCTCATTTTTGCCGAGTAAAAAAAAAAAAAAAAAGTCAGATGAGTTCTCAGCAAGTTATTTTCCTTTTTGTTATTTCCTCTCTTGAATTTAATAATATTTTTTGTTGGTGTCGTTGTTATGATCCAGAGGTGTGAATGCAGTCATATGTGATATTCCAAATGTGCAGATTTTTGCCTGTAAGTCTGCATGAGAGAAATTATTCGCAGATGCCTGTAAGTCTGCATGCATGCGAGAGATTATACGTAGGTGTTGTGAGTTCGAAGGTGGTATTGCAGCGTACCGGATTAGCATTGGATACTTTCTATATACCTAGATGCCAGTGTTGCCATAATTAAAGTCTTATACTATCTGACCATTCCGGTAACCGGTATACGGGCTACAACGACAGTTTGTCCTACGATCGCGTGTGTTAACTTTACAAACATATCCAAAATGAAACAACAATACTTGTTGGTTCTATTTTATCAGTATTGTACTTCTCTTCGTTAGCATCATGTTTGAATTGATGCCATATTTTTCGTTTCTATTGTTATTGGCTTTGGATTGCAGATGATAATATCGTTTTGTGTGTGATTTTGTTTGAAAATGGCAGTACTATTAATATGTATTTTTATTTTTTTGATGCCATATTTCATCGATTACATAATGCAGATTAAGATAATAAAAATTACAATGATTACATAATTCGAAACTTAAAGAACCGAATGATGAAAAAATCACTAAATATCCATAATCTAACAAGGAATCTAATGTAATTTTAATGGTTTTTAGCCATTTTGTTTGATTAACAATGGTGTCAAACCACTGTAGTTGATGTTCACCGTAGAACTTAGATGCTTCCATAGGATAGAAGTAATATTCCCGAATTGTTCCGACCGACTTCAATATTTGTTGATCTTGTCTCCAAAAGAACTGATCAATACATTGTTGAAATAGATCGTCCTTGATAATGAGTTCGATGATAACGCAACACCACCAAAATATGCCTGTAAGGCTATTAGAAACCACTGGAACAGTGTAATGAAAATCAGAATAGCAATAACATGCCATCCTCTATTATTTATTTAGATATATATATATATACAAATCCTAAAACTATTCTGCCCAGATCCTAATAAAAAATCAAGATCCGGGCAGAAAACTTAATTTACATAGAGAAAAAAGACTTAAAAATCTATGAAATAATGATTTTTGTTTGAAGGAGATAGACGGTTGATGAAGATAACCGAAAGGTAAACCGAAAGTCCTCTATTACTACAATGTTGTCTAGCCTAAAATTTTATTTTCTATATAAAGAACCCAGCATTTAGATACTATATATATATGTAACCCATAATTAGTTAAAAGAATAAATTGATTACAAAAATAACCTTTCTCTAAATAAGGAAGTTAATTTATATTTTCTTTTCTTAACGAAAAAAACGGTTAATAACTTCATTTATTATTCCTAACAATCCTCCACCTTCTTAAGATTACTCATTTTTAGTTAATCTTTTGACTTTTTTTTTTTTTGACTATGAAAATTCCGGTTTAACTTCATAAATAAATTCCTAACAAATCTCCATCTTCCTAAAATTGCTCATTTTTACTTCACCTCCATAAAATTACTTATTTTTAGGTCACCTTTCTAAAATAACTCTTTTGACTTATGAAAATAATTGTTCTCACTTGGATACACAAAGAAAAACTCTGTGACGATCTAAAAATACTAAAATGGCAACTATGATGACCCCGTTAACCGGGGAAGGTTAACTTTAAGTGGCATTTCTTTTCTTTTTTCATATAGAGTTTTAAATAATTTTTCCTTGCATATAATATTGTGAGAATGTTATAAATACCCTTTATTTTGGTTGTTTTTGCACGAATACTCCCGAGGGGTATAAAATAATTTTTTTAGAATCAATTTGAGAAAGTTGCTTCCACTTTTTGGAGGCAACTTGTATAAAGTTGCGTCCATTTTTGGATGGAAACAACTTGTGTCAGTTACTTCCACTTTTTAGAAGATAGAGGTATTTTTAAAAATTGAATAAGATATATTTGAAGGGGTGGATTTCGAAGGGTATCCAAATAATGTTCTCATATGTTTTGATTCCACTTTACAGTAGTCTACGATTCTATTATGCACACAAAGTTATATATACGACGACTCCGGCACCCAAATTGCTTGTGCCCACGATCGATCTCTAGTCCAAATAAAATGAAAAGAACGTGTTTGGATGATCGTCACGAATGTGGAGATAGTTGACTTTGCTTTATTAAGTTTATTTATGTGGGAACGTTATAAATATAAACACATATGCAAAAAAATTGGATGTCACCTCTTTGGAATTGACACACAAAATTCCTATCAAGTTATACTCTTAATCATTGGTATTAGATCAACAATGGCAAAACCTGCGTCTCTGCTTTTTTTTGGTTTCTATCTGGTTTTGGTTATGTCGATGAGTTCTGAGTAAGTGTTTTTTTTCTTACTTCCTTTCATCTGCTTTTAGTTTCTATCTACTTTTAGTTACTTCCTCTTTTTAATTTGACAATGCCACTTACATATCATTTGGTAGAAATCATTACAAAAAGGGTCCGATGAAAATTTGAGTTATCCGAGCAACAAGTTGGACTCTAACACCATTTTGAATAACTATTCATAATTTGTGAAAAATAAAACTTAGATCAAACCTAGATAAATAATTGTGTAAAAATTATCATGTCATTCCCAAATCACCAAAGTCGAGATGTCCTTTTTAATTTGTTTGTTAATTAATAGTCATTTTTGTTGCTGTCCTTGTTGTTGTTGTTGTTATGATGCAGAGGTGTAAGTGCAGTCAAATGTCGTGGCTTTTTTGCGCGACAATTTGGTAGTGGCTCTCTAGCGGAAGAAGATTTCTGTGTGCATATATGTGAATCAATAGTCAAGAATACACTTGTGAGTGTCCAGATCGCACCATTTGGATGCAAGTGTTGCCATAAATAAAGTCTTACTACTACCTGATCATTCCGGTAAGGGATACACGGGCACCATTACAGCAACAGTTTGTTCTAAAATCGCGAGTGTTTACTTACAAATAAAACCAAAATGAAACAAAAAACGAATAGAAGAACTTTTCAGGGCATTTACAAGAATTTTGATCTATTACTGCAAGAGGTAAAAATTCTGTTATATAATTGGTCCATGGGCACAAATGTTTTTCATAATATCTCTCTAAATATGTTGTTGTACAACTGGGAAGGAGTGTTAGGAATACAATAGTTTTTATTATGTTTTTATTTTGGATTTGATTCCAGTCATTTTGACTGACTCTGTAGCTACCATGTAGCATTTTGTATTCTCCAGTTTTACCACTTCTTTGTGGTAGTTCTGCTTTTCATTAATATATTGCCCTTTCTTGAGTCAAAAAAAATAAATGAAACAACAGTACGTGTCCGCTCTATTTTATCAGTATTAAGTATTGTACTTCTCTTCATTAGCATCATGTTTGATGCCATATTTTCCGTTTTTGTTGTTATTGGCTTTGGATTGCAGATAATAATACTGTTTTGTGTGTAGATACAAAATATCGCACAACCAATGGGAACGCGAGAAAGTCATTTATCAGCAAATACATAAGGGAGAAAACAATGAAGACCAGTAGTTACAGGCGAAGAAAAGTAGTTTACTACGTCATCCCTGACGTACGAGATGACGTCACGAAGATCACACGAAATGTGTGATGATCAATGCGATAATAACGCGGCAACAACAATATAAGGTGATAGAATCGCCCACTCCGATCCGATTTAAGGGGCTTTATTAGCTGTCCTCCACTATGTATAACCTCTATAAAAGGCGCCAGAGGCCATTGTAGTAGGGAGAGACCTTTTTTGTGTGAGTGTGTATGGAATTTAGGAGGGAGAAAGTTATTTGTTTTCCAAGTTAGAGTTTTCTCATATTGTATTTGGTTTTGAGTTCTTGATCTTAATGAAAATAACTTAGAGAATTTCTTATCATGACTTAGATTTTAATAGATTATTAGTAGGGTGTAGTTTGTGGGATTTCCTGTAACTACATTTTGGCGCATAGAAACAGCTTGGATGAGTAACAGGGATGTTCCCCACCTGTGAAATTTTCAGAATGGTTTAGATTTGTTTGTTTTGATTTCCAGCACATAAAGTTGATTTTTCGCTTTGAGAGAGTTAGTGATTTCTTAGATATAAAAGAGATTTTTGAGTTTGAGCTTTGTTTTAAAAGGAATTTCAGAAGTTGTATTATTAGATCTCAAAAGAACTTCTCGTAACTTGTCAAAGAGAAAATCAGCGTTTCAGGTACAGAGATAGAAAGGATATCATCAAGAGTAGAGAACGTAACACCAACCAGAAGGAGTAGAAGGATTGCAAGAAGAAGAGGAGGGGAAATTGGTACAACATCGGCCATGGGAGAAAGAAACCACCAAGTTCAACATGACCAGCCGCAGATCCAACGAGTACAGGAGGGAAACAACGTCAACAGAAAAGTGTATGATGAGGTAAGTATGCATACTACAGATACGACGAACGAAGGCGGAGAAAGCACTCCTGAGCAAGGACCAATCACAACGAATGAAGAGGAGATGACCATTGAGGAACTAAGGCAAAGAATGATAGAAGAGATGAAGAGGAGGGAACAATCCTTACGTAACAAAATGCTGCTCTAAGAGAAGAAAACCATAGACTCAACGAACAAAGATCGCGAACAACCTCAAGGACTACGCGCGCAACATCCGAGTCAAGAAGAAGCAGAAGTTCATCAAGGAGAAGCCGGTCGCACAGAGATTATAGTACAAGGAATCAGCCCGACAACAATCATGCAGGACATGCTAACGTAGGAGACAACATACAAGAACCACGTGATCACCACCGCATCGGACGTAATCACAGAGAAAACCAAAATGAACAAGGGAGTTATTATAAGGGCGGAACGGCAGGACTAGGAGAAAGAAGAAGGCTCCCATATCGGAATAATCATCACCATCACATTGAAACAATCGCAAAAGAAAATGAGAGAGAGGATCAAACAAGTGAAGATGCAAGGAGAGAAAGGCGCAGACAAAGGAGAGAAGATGCAGAAGAGAGGGAATATCAGAAAGCACCACGCCGGAGTAGACACGAACGTAGGGAAAGAGATGCAAGACTTAAGAGACCAAAGCAAGAAGATCAGCGTGTCAATCGAACAATACTCAGAGAGTTAGAGGAAATGCGCGAAATGATGAACACGCAAAAAAAATGATAGGAGAAGGCAACTCGAGGAAGCAATAGAAGAGGCGGGAAAATCACCATTCGTTCGCGAGATACAATACGCAGGAATCCCGACAAAGTGTGCCATGCCAATATTTACCAACATATTTGATGGAACTACCTGTGCGATCCAGCATATTTAAGCATACAATCTATCCCTACTACAATGGGGCACAATGATGCGGTGTTATCAGTAGGGACCATTTATGTCGTTTTATAGTTGTAGTGGTAAAAAGATTCGTTGCTCGAAC